>CM039430.1:11775588-11843262 GCA_022379115.2 Bauhinia variegata
CGAAACCAAGAAAGACCAAAATGGACGAACTTGGTTAAGTGGATGATTCTTGGACCAAATCACTCTTAAATGGTCTCAAACTTCTCCACATGGTTTCTTGTGTCATAATACATCAATCTATGCTAGACAATTGGCTTCGGCCAACTTGAAGCTTGTTGAAACACAGAAAGTCCAAAATGGACGAACTTGTTAAAGTGGATGATTCTTGGACCAAATCTCTCAAAGAGGTCTCAAACTTCTCCACATGGTTTCTTGTGTTATATTACATCAATCTATGCTAGACAATTGCATTCGGTCAGCTTTGAAGCTTGTCGAAACCAAGAAAGACCAAATGGACGAACTTGTTAAGGTGGATAATTCTTAGACCAAATCTCTCTTCGATGGTCTCAAACTTCTACACCTCTCCACATGGTTTCTTGTCTCATATTACATCAATCTATGCTAGACAATTGGCTTCGTCAACTTTAAAGCTTGTCGAAACAAAGAAATACCACAATGGACGAACTTGGTTAACGTGGATGATTCTTGGACCAAATCTCTCTTAGATGGTCTCAAACTTCTCCACATGGTTTTCTTGTGTTATATTACATCAATCTATGCTAGACAATTGGCTTCGGTCAGCTTTGAAGCTTGTCGAAACCAAGAAAGACCAAAATGGACGAACTTGGTTAAGTGGATGATTCTTGGACCAAATCTCTCTTAGATGGTCTCAAACTTCTCCACATGGTTTCTTGTGCCATATTACATCAATCTATGCTAGACAATTGGCTTCGGTCAACTTTGAAGCTTGTCGAAACCAAGAAAGACCAAAATGGACGAACTTGGTTAAGGTGGATGATTCTTGGACCAAATCACACTTAGATGGTCTCAAACTTCTCCACATGGTTTCTTGTGTCATATTACATCAATCTATGCTAGACAATTGGCTTCGGCCAACTTTGAAGCTTGTTGAAACACAGAAAGTCCAAAATGGACGAACTTGGTTAAAGTGGATGATTCTTGGACCAAATCTCTCAAAGATGGTCTCAAACTTCTCCACATGGTTTCTTGTGTTATATTACATCAATCTATGCTAGACAATTGCATTCGGTCAGCTTGAAGCTTGTCGAAACCAAGAAAGACCAAGAACGAACTTGGTTAAGTGGATAATTCTTAGACCAAATCTCTCTTCGATGGTCTCAAACTTCTCCACATGGTTTCTTGTCTCATATTACATCAATCTATGCTAGACAATTGGCTTCGGTCAACTTTAAAGCTTTTCGAAACAAAGAAATACCAAAATGGACGAACTTGTTAACGTGGATGATTCTTGGACCAAATCTCTCTTAGATGGTCTCAAACTTCTCCACATGGTTTCTTGTCCATATTACATCAATCTATGCTAGACAATTGGCTTCGGTTAACTTTGAAGCTTGTCGAAACCAAGAAAGACCAAAATGGACGAACTTGGTTAAGGTGGATGATTCTTGGACCAAATCTCTCTTAGATGTCTCAAACTTCTCCACATGGTTTCTTGTGTTATATTACATCAATCTATGCTAGACAATTGGCTTCGGTCAGCTTTGAAGCTTGTCGAAACCAAGAAAGACCAAAATGGACGAACTTGGTTAAGGTGGATGATTCTTGGACCAAATCTCCCTTAGATGGTCTCAAACTTCTCCACATGTTTCTTGTGTCATATTACATCAATCTATGCTAGACAATTGGCTTCGGTCAACTTGAAGCTTGTCGAAACAAAGAAAGACCAAAATGGACGAACTTGGTTAACGTGGATGATTCTTGGACCAAATCTCTCTTAGATGGTCTCAAACTTCTCCACATGGTTTCTTGTGTTATATTACATCAATCTATGCTAGACAATTGGCTTCGTCAGCTTTGAAGCTTGTCGAAACCAAGAAAGACCAAAATGGACGAACTTGGTAAGGTGGATGATTCTTGGACCAAATCTCTCTTAGATGGTCTCAAACTTCTCCACATGGTTTCTTGTGCCATATTACATCAATCTATGCTAGACAATTGCTTCGGTCAACTTTGAAGCTTGTCGAAACCAAGAAAGACCAAAATGGACGAACTTGGTTAAGGTGGATGATTCTTGGACCAAATCACTCTTAGATGTCTCAAACTTCTCCACATGGTTTCTTGTGTCATATTACATCAATCTATGCTAGACAATTGGCTTCGCCAACTTTGAAGCTTGTTGAAACACAGAAAGTCCAAAATGGACGAACTTGGTTAAAGTGGATGATTCTTGGACCAAATCTCTCAAAGATGGTCTCAAACTTCTCCACATGGTTTCTTGTGTTATATTACATCAATCTATGCTAGACAATTGCTTCGGTCAGCTTTGAAGCTTGTCGAAACCAAGAAAGACCAAATGGACGAACTTGGTTAAGGTGGATAATTCTTGACCAAATCTCTCTTCGATGGTCTCAAACTTCTCCACATGGTTTCTTGTCTCATATTACATCAATCTATGCTAGACAATTGGCTTCGGTCAACTTTAAAGCTTGTCGAAACAAAGAAATACCAACAATGGACGAACTTGGTTAACGTGGATGATTCTTGGACCAAATCTCTCTTAGATGGTCTCAAACTTCTCCACATGGTTTCTTGTGTTATATTACATCAATCTATGCTAGACAATTGGCTTCGGTCAGCTTTGAAGCTTGTCGAAACCAAGAAAGACCAAAATGGACGAACTTGGTTAAGGTGGATGATTCTTGGACCAAATCTCTCTTAGATGGTCTCAAACTTCTCCACATGGTTTCTTGTGCCATATTACATCAATCTATGCTAGACAATTGGCTTCGGTCAACTTTGAAGCTTGTCGAAACCAAGAAAGACCAAAATGGACGAACTTGGTTAAGGTGGATGATTCTTGGACCAAATCACTCTTAGATGGTCTCAAACTTCTCCACATGGTTTCTTGTGTCATATTACATCAATCTATGCTAGACAATTGGCTTCGCCAACTTTGAAGCTTGTCGAAACACAGAAAGTCCAAAATGGACGAACTTGGTTAAAGTGGATGATTCTTGGACCAAATCTCTCAGATGGTCTCAAACTTCTCCACATGGTTTCTTGTGTTATATTACATCAATCTATGCTAGACAATTGCATTCGGTCAGCTTTGAAGCTTGTCGAAACCAAGAAAGACCAAATGGACGAACTTGGTTAAGGTGGATAATTCTTAGACCAAATCTCTCTTCGATGGTCTCAAACTTCTCCACATGGTTTCTTGTCTCATATTACATCAATCTATGCTAGACAATTGGCTTCGGTCAACTTTGAAGCTTGTCGAAACCAAGAAAGACCAAAATGGACGAACTTGGTTAACGTGGATGATTCTTGGACCAAATCTCTCTTAGATGGTCTCAAACTTCTCCACATGGTTTCTTGTGTCATATTACATCAATCTATGCTAGACAATTGGCTTCGGTCAACTTTGAAGCTTGTCGAAACCAAGAAAGACCAAAATGGACGAACTTGGTTTAGGTGGATGATTCTTGGACCAAATCTCTCTTAGATGGTCTCAAACTTCTCCACATGGTTTCTTGTGTCATATTACATCAATCTATGCTAGACAATTGGCTTCGGTCAGCTTTGAAGCTTGTCGAAACCAAGAAAGACCAAAATGGACGAACTTGGTTAAGGTGGATGATTCTTGGACCAAATCTCTCTTAGATGGTCTCAAACTTCTCCACATGGTTTCTTGTGCCATATTACATCAATCTATGCTAGACAATTGGCTTCGGTCAACTTTGAAGCTTGTCGAAACCAAGAAAGACCAAAATGGACGAACTTGGTTAAGGTGGATGATTCTTGGACCAAATCTCTCTTAGATGGTCTCAAACTTCTCCACATGGTTTCTTGTGTCATATTACATCAATCTATGCTAGACAATTGGCTTCGGTCAGCTTTGAAGCTTGTCGAAACCAAGAAAGACCAAAATGGACGAACTTGGTTAAGGTGGATGATTCTTGGACCAAATCTCTCTTAGATGGTCTCAAACTTCTCCACATGGTTTCTTGTGTCATATTACATCAATCTATGCTAGACAATTGCTTCGGTCAGCTTTGAAGCTTGTCGAAACCAAGAAAGACCAAATGGACGAACTTGGTTAAGGTGGATGATTCTTGACCAAATCTCTCTTCGATGGTCTCAAACTTCTCCACATGGTTCTTGTCTCATATTACATCAATCTATGCTAGACAATTGGCTTCGGTCAACTTTGAAGCTTGTCGAAACCAAGAAAGACCAAAATGGACGAACTTGGTTAAGGTGGATGATTCTTGGACCAAATCTCTCTTAGATGGTCTCAAACTTCTCCACATGGTTTTGTGTCATATTACATCAATCTATGCTAGACAATTGCTTCGGTCACTTTGAAGCTTGTCGAAACCAAGAAAGACCAAATGGACGAACTTGGTTAAGGTGGATGATTCTTGGACCAAATCTCTCTTAGATGGTCTCAAACTTCTCCACATGGTTTCTTGTCTCATATTACATCAATCTATGCTAGACAATTGGCTTCGGTCAACTTTGAAGCTTGTCGAAACAAAGAAAGACCAAAATGGACGAACTTGGTTAACGTGGATGATTCTTGGACCAAATCTCTCTTAGATGGTCTCAAACTTCTCCACATGGTTTCTTGTGTTATATTACATCAATCTATGCTAGACAATTGGCTTCGGTCAACTTTGAAGCTTGTCGAAACCAAGAAAGACCAAAATGGACGAACTTGGTTACGGGATGATTCTTGGACCAAATCTCTCTTAGATGGTCTCAAACTTCTCCACATGGTTTCTTGTGTCATATTACATCAATCTATGCTAGACAATTGGCTTCGGTCAACTTTGAAGCTTGTCGAAACCAAGAAAGACCAAAATGGACGAACTTGGTTAAGGTGGATGATTCTTGGACCAAATCTCTCTTAGATGGTCTCAAACTTCTCCACATGGTTTCTTGTGCCATATTACATCAATCTATGCTAGACAATTGGCTTCGGTCAACTTTGAAGCTTGTCGAAACCAAGAAAGACCAAAATGGACGAACTTGGTTAAGGTGGATGATTCTTGGACCAAATCTCTCTTAGATGGTCTCAAACTTCTCCACATGGTTTCTTGTGCCATATTACATCAATCTATGCTAGACAATTGGCTTCGGTCAACTTTGAAGCTTGTCGAAACCAAGAAAGACCAAAATGGACGAACTTGGTTAAGGTGGATGATTCTTGGACCAAATCTCTCTTAGATGGTCTCAAACTTCTCCACATGGTTTCTTGTGTTATATTACATCAATCTATGCTAGACAATTGGCTTCGGTCAGCTTTGAAGCTTGTCGAAACCAAGAAAGACCAAAATAGGCGAACTTGGTTAAGGTGGATGATTCTTGGACCAAATCTCCCTTAGATGGTCTCAAACTTCTCCACATGGTTTCTTGTGTCATATTACATCAATCTATGCTAGACAATTGTCTTTGGTCAACTTTGAAGCTTGTCGAAACAAAGAAAGACCAAAATGGACGAACTTGGTTAACGTGGATGATTCTTGGACCAAATCTCTCTTAGATGGTCTCAAACTTCTCCACATGGTTTCTTGTGTTATATTACATCAATCTATGCTAGACAATTGGCTTCGTTAACTTTGAAGCTTGTCGAAACCAAGAAAGACCAAAATGGACGAACTTGGTTAAGCTGGATGATTCTTGGACCAAATCTCTCTTAGATGGTCTCAAACTTCTCCACATGGTTTGTTGTGTCATATTACATCAATCTATGCTAGACAATTGGCTTCGGTCAACTTTGAAGCTTGTCGAAACCAAGAAAGACCAAAATGGACGAACTTGGTTAAGGTGGATGATTCTTGGACCAAATCACTCTTAGATGGTCTCAAACTTCTCCACATGGTTTCTTGTGTCATATTACATCAATCTATGCTAGACAATTGGCTTCGGCCAACTTTGAAGCTTGTTGAAACACAGAAAGTCCAAAATGGACGAACTTGGTTAAAGTGGATGATTCTTGGACCAAATCTCTCAAAGATGGTCTCAAACTTCTCCACATGGTTTCTTGTGTTATATTACATCAATCTATGCTAGACAATTGCATTCGGTCAGCTTTGAAGCTTGTCGAAACCAAGAAAGACCAAATGGACGAACTTGGTTAAGGTGGATGATTCTTAGACCAAATCTCTCTTCGATGGTCTCAAACTTCTCCACATGGTTTCTTGTCTCATATTACATCAATCTATGCTAGACAATTGGCTTCGGTCAACTTTAAAGCTTGTCGAAACAAAGAAAGACCAAAATGGATGAACTTGGTTAACGTGGATGATTCTTGGACCAAATCTCTCTTAGATGGTCTCAAACTTCTCCACATGGTTTCTTGTGTTATATTACATCAATCTATGCTAGACAATTGGCTTCGGTCAACTTTGAAGCTTGTCGAAACGAAGAAAGACCAAAATGGACGAACTTGGTTTAGGTGGATGATTCTTGGACCAAATCTCTCTTAGATGGTCTCAAACTTCTCCACATGGTTTCTTGTGTCATATTACATCAATCTATGCTAGACAATTGGCTTCGGTCAGCTTTGAAGCTTGTCGAAACCAAGAAAGACCAAAATGGATGAACTTGGTTAAGGTGGATGATTCTTGGACCAAATCTCTCTTAGATGGTCTCAAACTTCTCCACATGGTTTCTTGTGCCATATTACATCAATCTATGCTAGACAATTGGCTTCGGTCAACTTTGAAGCTTGTCGAAACCAAGAAAGACCAAAATGGACGAACTTGGTTAAGGTGGATGATTCTTGGACCAAATCTCTCTTAGATGGTCTCAAACTTCTCCACATGGTTTCTTGTGCCATATTACATCAATCTATGCTAGACAATTGGCTTCGGTCAACTTTGAAGCTTGTCGAAACCAAGAAAGACCAAAATGGACGAACTGGTTAATGTAACATCCCCTAATTGGATCACCTAATTGAACCATATGTATGATTTTATATGCATGTGGTGACAAGTAGAAATTTAATACTTAGCATGAACATGTGCAATTAGAATTATGTCATTTCATTCATAAGGACCAAATTGAACAAGACTTTGATAACTAGTTGCACATTCATAAATAACCAAAAGTAGGAAACAACTAGTTTAAATGGAATGAGGGGAACTAGACTAAGCTAGTTGCATTAGAAGGACCTAGTTCCAATGGAACCAAGAAGGCAGCAGCCTTTCCTCTAGGTTTCCACGCCACTCCCATGTAAATGGATTCCAACACTTGCATGAAATCAGTCAAAGCACCAACCACTAGAACATGACACTAGTAATTGCATAATTGTGTAAATATCATGATATTTGTGGAGGAAAATAATAAATTAAGGAGGAGGAATAAAATAAAAATTTAGAAAAGTCTAGAGAAAGGGAAAGGCGGCAAGAAAGGAGCTGAAGAGGAAGAAAAGAAAATAAAAGAGAAAGAGAAGAGAGAAGGGCGTGTGAAAGAAGGAGGAGAAAATAAGAGGAGAAGAGCTTGTTTTGAAGCATAAGGAGTGTTGTATCTTAAACCACTTGGATAAGCTATTAAATAGCATCAAATAGAAGGAGAGGCTGCTATAAAGACCAAAGAAGAGGAAGCTAAGAGTTGTACAAGAAGGAATTGAAGATACAAGGTAGTTAGTTTAATTCAAGCATGGGTAGTTAGTTTAATTCAAGCATGGGTAGTTGGTTTCATTCAAACATAGGTTATGTGTGCTTGTATGCTAAAATTTTCTGCACTCTTGCTATTGCTAATTCTTGTCACTTATGTATTATGATTTAATGTCATTTTTGTGTGTGTGAATGGATGCTGGATTGCTGTTCTTATGATGGTTTAGTGCTATATATGTTCTGCCCTAAAAAGAAGCATGCAAACTCACAAAGTGTTATGAGAAGAGTATGAAGAAAGTTGTGTAACCTTGAGGTAGGGTGTGCCAAAAATGAAAGTAATGGTGGCATCTATGGACATAATGAATGATTAGTGCCAAAAGGGCGCACTAAACAGGCTTCATATGGGTGATTAGTGCCAAAAGGGCGCACTAATCATGCTTCAACAAGCAGTGGTGCCAAAAGGGCGCACCAACCCATGTATGATGTCCATAATGATCCCTAAGCTTGGTTATGATTCTTTCTTTGTAATTTCTTCGAATTAACCTCAGTTTATGGCATCCCTGAGCCTTGTTTGGATGGACTAACTACTGGGAAATCCTTGATTTCTCATATTATTAGTGTGGTGATTTTATGCAGGTAAAGATTCAAAAGAGGTAAATCAAGAATAGCTTGTGTTGCTGGCTGTTTTCTATGTAATTATTGTTGACCTTATGTAATAAATGTTTGAGGTTATGTGATGTAATTTGATCATATCTAGAGCACTTTATAATGGACATTTAATTCGTGTATACCATATACTCGTGACTCATAGAAATGATAAATATGGATTTGTGCACCTTGTGCTGAAATTTTGTTTTCTGGCCAGCTTGATATCACGAACTATTAATACCTTAAAATTACGAGATAATTACATGAAATTATTTTCCCAATCTCATGAAACACTATACTTCATGCATACCAAATTTCAGAATTTTTGGCTCAGCCAATTAGTACAGAAAATTCTTCAAAGTTACACTTCAGGAGTTTTACCGGTAAACAGGACAGTTTACAAACTTTGCTAAATTGACTCATCAAATCAATGCAATTTTCTACAAAATTTTTTCTACATGTTCTGGACACGTTAAAATTGAATTCTGGAGATTTTCATGATTTTTAAACATTTCTACACCACGTTTCCACATTTTGCAAAAACAGGGCAGTAAGCAGTCAAAGCCTGAAAGCTGCCCACCTGAAACCAAAACTTTTATTTTCAATCTCCCTAGTGAATTGATATCAATGGAAAGTGTTCCCACCAACTTGAAGGTTAAAATGGATGTTACAGTTAAGGTGGATGATTCTTGGACCAAATCACTCTTAGATGGTCTCAAACTTCTCCACATGGTTTCTTGTGTCATATTACATCAATCTATGCTAGACAATTGGCTTCGGCCAACTTTGAAGCTTGTTGAAACAAGAAAGTCCAAAATGGACGAACTTGGTTAAAGTGGATGATTCTTGGACCAAATCTCTCAAAGATGGTCTCAAACTTCTCCACATGGTTTCTTGTGTTATATTACATCAATCTATGCTAGACAATTGCATTCGGTCAGCTTTGAAGCTTGTCGAAACCAAGAAAGACCAAATGGACGAACTTGGTTAAGGTGGATGATTCTTGGACCAAATCTCTCTTCGATGGTCTCAAACTTCTCCACATGGTTTCTTGTGTCATATTACATCAATCTATGCTAGACAATTGGCTTCGGTCAACTTTAAAGCTTGTCGAAACAAAGAAAGACCAAAATGGACGAACTTGGTTAACGTGGATGATTCTTGGACCAAATCTCTCTTAGATGGTCTCAAACTTCTCCACATGGTTTCTTGTGTTATATTACATCAATCTATGCTAGACAATTGGCTTCGGTCAACTTTGAAGCTTGTCGAAACCAAGAAAGACCAAAATGGACGAACTTGGTTTAGGTGGATGATTCTTGGACCAAATCTCTCTTAGATGGTCTCAAACTTCTCCACATGGTTTCTTGTGCCATATTACATCAATCTATGCTAGACAATTGGCTTCGGTCAGCTTTGAAGCTTGTCGAAACCAAGAAAGACCAAAATGGACGAACTTGGTTAAGGTGGATGATTCTTGGACCAAATCTCTCTTAGATGGTCTCAAACTTCTCCACATGGTTTTTTGTGTCATATTACATCAATCTATGCTAGACAATTGGCTTCGGTCAACTTTGAAGCTTGTCGAAACCAAGAAAGACCAAAATGGACGAACTTGGTTAAGGTGGATGATTCTTGGACCAAATCTCTCTTCGATGGTCTCAAACTTCTCCACATGGTTTCTTGTGTCATATTACATCAATCTATGCTAGACAATTGGCTTCGGTCAACTTTGAAGCTTGTCGAAACAAAGAAAGACCAAAATGGACGAACTTGGTTAACGTGGATGATTCTTGGACCAAATCTCTCTTAGATGGTCTCAAACTTCTCCACATGGTTTTTTGTGTCATATTACATCAATCTATGCTAGACAATTGGCTTCGGTCAACTTTGAAGCTTGTCGAAACCAAGAAAGACCAAAATGGACGAACTTGGTTAAGGTGGATGATTCTTGGACCAAATCTCTCTTCGATGGTCTCAAACTTCTCCACATGGTTTCTTGTGTCATATTACATCAATCTATGCTAGACAATTGGCTTCGGTCAGCTTTGAAGCTTGTCGAAACCAAGAAAGACCAAAATGGACGAACTTGGTTAAGGTGGATGATTCTTGGACCAAATCTCTCTTAGATGGTCTCAAACTTCTCCACATGGTTTCTTGTGTCATATTACATCAATCTATGCTAGACAATTGGCTTCGGTCAACTTTGAAGCTTGTCGAAACAAAGAAAGACCAAAATGGACGAACTTGGTTAACGTGGATGATTCTTGGACCAAATCTCTCTTAGATGGTCTCAAACTTCTCCACATGGTTTCTTGTGTCATATTACATCAATCTATGCTAGACAATTGGCTTCGGTTAACTTTGAAGCTTGTCGAAACCAAGAAAGACCAAAATGGACGAACTTGGTTAAGGTGGATGATTCTTGGACCAAATCTCTCTTAGATGGTCTCAAACTTCTCCACATGGTTTTTTGTGTCATATTACATCAATCTATGCTAGACAATTGGCTTCGGTCAACTTTGAAGCTTGTCGAAACCAAGAAAGACCAAAATGGACGAACTTGGTTAAGGTGGATGATTCTTGGACCAAATCTCTCTTAGATGGTCTCAAACTTCTCCACATGGTTTCTTGTGCCATATTACATCAATCTATGCTAGACAATTGGCTTCGGTCAACTTTGAAGCTTGTCGAAACCAAGAAAGACCAAAATGGACGAACTTGGTTAAGGTGGATGATTCTTGGACCAAATCTCTCTTAGATGGTCTCAAACTTCTCCACATGGTTTCTTGTGCCATATTACATCAATCTATGCTAGACAATTGGCTTCGGTCAACTTTGAAGCTTGTCGAAACCAAGAAAGACCAAAATGGACGAACTTGGTTAAGGTGGATGATTCTTGGACCAAATCTCTCTTAGATGGTCTCAAACTTCTCCACATGGTTTCTTGTGTTATATTACATCAATCTATGCTAGACAATTGGCTTCGGTCAACTTTGAAGCTTGTCGAAACCAAGAAAGACCAAAATGGACGAACTTGGTTAAGGTGGATGATTCTTGGACCAAATCTCTCTTAGATGGTCTCAAACTTCTCCACATGGTTTCTTGTGTCATATTACATCAATCTATGCTAGACAATTGGCTTCGGTCAACTTTGAAGCTTGTCGAAACAAAGAAAGACCAAAATGGACGAACTTGGTTAAGGTGGATGATTCTTGGACCAAATCTCTCTTAGATGGTCTCAAACTTCTCCACATGGTTTCTTGTGTTATATTACATCAATCTATGCTAGACAATTGGCTTCGGTCAACTTTGAAGCTTGTCGAAACCAAGAAAGACCAAAATGGACGAACTTGGTTAAGGTGGATGATTCTTGGACCAAATCTCTCTTAGATGGTCTCAAACTTCTCCACATGGTTTCTTGTGTCATATTACATCAATCTATGCTAGACAATTGGCTTCGGTCAACTTTGAAGCTTGTCGAAACAAAGAAAGACCAAAATGGACGAACTTGGTTAAGGTGGATGATTCTTGGACCAAATCTCTCTTAGATGGTCTCAAACTTCTCCACATGGTTTCTTGTGTCATATTACATCAATCTATGCTAGACAATTGGCTTCGGTCAACTTTGAAGCTTGTCGAAACCAAGAAAGACCAAAATGGACGAACTTGGTTAAGGTGGATGATTCTTGGACCAAATCTCTCTTAGATGGTCTCAAACTTCTCCACATGGTTTCTTTGTTATATTACATCAATCTATGCTAGACAATTGCTTCGGTCAACTTTGAAGCTTGTCGAAACCAAGAAAGACCAAATGGACGAACTTGGTTAAGGTGGATGATTCTTGGACCAAATCTCTCTTCGATGGTCTCAAACTTCTCCACATGGTTTCTTGTGTCATATTACATCAATCTATGCTAGACAATTGGCTTCGGTCAACTTTGAAGCTTGTCGAAACCAAGAAAGACCAAAATGGACGAACTTGGTTAAGGTGGATGATTCTTGGACCAAATCTCTCTTAGATGGTCTCAAACTTCTCCACATGGTTTCTTGTGTCATATTACATCAATCTATGCTAGACAATTGGCTTCGGTCAACTTTGAAGCTTGTCGAAACCAAGAAAGACCAAAATGGACGAACTTGGTTAAGGTGGATGATTCTTGGACCAAATCTCTCTTAGATGGTCTCAAACTTCTCCACATGGTTTCTTGTGTCATATTACATCAATCTATGCTAGACAATTGGCTTCGGTCAACTTTGAAGCTTGTCGAAACCAAGAAAGACCAAAATGGACGAACTTGGTTAAGGTGGATGATTCTTGGACCAAATCTCTCTTAGATGGTCTCAAACTTCTCCACATGGTTTCTTGTGTCATATTACATCAATCTATGCTAGACAATTGGCTTCGGTCAACTTTGAAGCTTGTCGAAACCAAGAAAGACCAAAATGGACGAACTTGGTTAAGGTGGATGATTCTTGGACCAAATCTCTCTTAGATGGTCTCAAACTTCTCCACATGGTTTCTTGTGTCATATTACATCAATCTATGCTAGACAATTGGCTTCGGTCAACTTTGAAGCTTGTCGAAACAAAGAAAGACCAAAATGGACGAACTTGGTTAAGGTGGATGATTCTTGGACCAAATCTCTCTTAGATGGTCTCAAACTTCTCCACATGGTTTCTTGTGTCATATTACATCAATCTATGCTAGACAATTGGCTTCGGTCAACTTTGAAGCTTGTCGAAACCAAGAAAGACCAAAATGGACGAACTTGGTTAAGCTGGATGATTCTTGGACCAAATCTCTCTTAGATGGTCTCAAACTTCTCCACATGGTTTCTTGTGTCATATTACATCAATCTATGCTAGACAATTGGCTTCGGTCAACTTTGAAGCTTGTCGAAACCAAGAAAGACCAAAATGGACGAACTTGGTTAAGGTGGATGATTCTTGGACCAAATCTCTCTTAGATGGTCTCAAACTTCTCCACATGGTTTCTTGTGCCATATTACATCAATCTATGCTAGACAATTGGCTTCGGTCAACTTTGAAGCTTGTCGAAACCAAGAAAGACCAAAATGGACGAACTTGGTTAAGGTGGATGATTCTTGGACCAAATCTCTCTTAGATGGTCTCAAACTTCTCCACATGGTTTCTTGTGTCATATTACATCAATCTATGCTAGACAATTGGCTTCGGTCAACTTTGAAGCTTGTCGAAACACAGAAAGACCAAAATGGACGAACTTGGTTAAGGTGGATGATTCTTGGACCAAATCTCTCTTAGATGGTCTCAAACTTCTCCACATGGTTTCTTGTGTCATATTACATCAATCTATGCTAGACAATTGGCTTCGGTCAACTTTGAAGCTTGTCGAAACCAAGAAAGACCAAATGGACGAACTTGGTTAAGGTGGATGATTCTTGGACCAAATCTCTCTTCGATGGTCTCAAACTTCTCCACATGGTTTCTTGTGTCATATTACATCAATCTATGCTAGACAATTGGCTTCGGTCAACTTTGAAGCTTGTCGAAACAAAGAAAGACCAAAATGGACGAACTTGGTTAAGGTGGATGATTCTTGGACCAAATCTCTCTTAGATGGTCTCAAACTTCTCCACATGGTTTCTTGTGTCATATTACATCAATCTATGCTAGACAATTGGCTTCGGTCAACTTTGAAGCTTGTCGAAACCAAGAAAGACCAAAATGGACGAACTTGGTTAAGGTGGATGATTCTTGGACCAAATCTCTCTTAGATGGTCTCAAACTTCTCCACATGGTTTCTTGTGTCATATTACATCAATCTATGCTAGACAATTGGCTTCGGTCAACTTTGAAGCTTGTCGAAACCAAGAAAGACCAAAATGGACGAACTTGGTTAAGGTGGATGATTCTTGGACCAAATCTCTCTTAGATGGTCTCAAACTTCTCCACATGGTTTCTTGTGTCATATTACATCAATCTATGCTAGACAATTGGCTTCGGTCAACTTTGAAGCTTGTCGAAACCAAGAAAGACCAAAATGGACGAACTTGGTTAAGGTGGATGATTCTTGGACCAAATCTCTCTTAGATGGTCTCAAACTTCTCCACATGGTTTCTTGTGTCATATTACATCAATCTATGCTAGACAATTGGCTTCGGTCAACTTTGAAGCTTGTCGAAACCAAGAAAGACCAAAATGGACGAACTTGGTTAAGGTGGATGATTCTTGGACCAAATCTCTCTTAGATGGTCTCAAACTTCTCCACATGGTTTTTTGTGTCATATTACATCAATCTATGCTAGACAATTGGCTTCGGTCAACTTTGAAGCTTGTCGAAACCAAGAAAGACCAAAATGGACGAACTTGGTTAAGGTGGATGATTCTTGGACCAAATCTCTCTTAGATGGTCTCAAACTTCTCCACATGGTTTCTTGTGTCATATTACATCAATCTATGCTAGACAATTGGCTTCGGTCAACTTTGAAGCTTGTCGAAACAAAGAAAGACCAAAATGGACGAACTTGGTTAAGGTGGATGATTCTTGGACCAAATCTCTCTTAGATGGTCTCAAACTTCTCCACATGGTTTCTTGTGTCATATTACATCAATCTATGCTAGACAATTGGCTTCGGTCAACTTTGAAGCTTGTCGAAACCAAGAAAGACCAAAATGGACGAACTTGGTTAAGGTGGATGATTCTTGGACCAAATCTCTCTTAGATGGTCTCAAACTTCTCCACATGGTTTCTTGTGTCATATTACATCAATCTATGCTAGACAATTGGCTTCGGTCAACTTTGAAGCTTGTCGAAACCAAGAAAGACCAAAATGGACGAACTTGGTTAAGGTGGATGATTCTTGGACCAAATCTCTCTTAGATGGTCTCAAACTTCTCCACATGGTTTCTTGTGTCATATTACATCAATCTATGCTAGACAATTGGCTTCGGTAACTTTGAAGCTTGTCGAAACAAGAAAGACCAAAATGGACGAACTTGGTTAAGGTGGATGATTCTTGGACCAAATCTCTCTTAGATGGTCTCAAACTTCTCCACATGGTTTCTTGTGTCATATTACATCAATCTATGCTAGACAATTGGCTTCGGTCAACTTTGAAGCTTGTCGAAACCAAGAAAGACCAAATGGACGAACTTGGTTAAGGTGGATGATTCTTGGACCAAATCTCTCTTAGATGGTCTCAAACTTCTCCACATGGTTTCTTGTGTCATATTACATCAATCTATGCTAGACAATTGGCTTCGGTCAACTTTGAAGCTTGTCGAAACAAGAAAGACCAAAATGGACGAACTTGGTTAAGGTGGATGATTCTTGGACCAAATCTCTCTTAGATGGTCTCAAACTTCTCCACATGGTTTCTTGTGTCATATTACATCAATCTATGCTAGACAATTGGCTTCGGTCAACTTTGAAGCTTGTCGAAACCAAGAAAGACCAAAATGGACGAACTTGGTTAAGGTGGATGATTCTTGGACCAAATCTCTCTTAGATGGTCTCAAACTTCTCCACATGGTTTCTTGTGTCATATTACATCAATCTATGCTAGACAATTGGCTTCGGTCAACTTTGAAGCTTGTCGAAACCAAGAAAGACCAAAATGGACGAACTTGGTTAAGGTGGATGATTCTTGGACCAAATCTCTCTTAGATGGTCTCAAACTTCTCCACATGGTTTCTTGTGTCATATTACATCAATCTATGCTAGACAATTGGCTTCGGTCAACTTTGAAGCTTGTCGAAACAAAGAAAGACCAAAATGGACGAACTTGGTTAAGGTGGATGATTCTTGGACCAAATCTCTCTTAGATGGTCTCAAACTTCTCCACATGGTTTCTTGTGTCATATTACATCAATCTATGCTAGACAATTGGCTTCGGTCAACTTTGAAGCTTGTCGAAACCAAGAAAGACCAAAATGGACGAACTTGGTTAAGGTGGATGATTCTTGGACCAAATCTCTCTTAGATGGTCTCAAACTTCTCCACATGGTTTCTTGTGTCATATTACATCAATCTATGCTAGACAATTGGCTTCGGTCAACTTTGAAGCTTGTCGAAACCAAGAAAGACCAAAATGGACGAACTTGGTTAAGGTGGATGATTCTTGGACCAAATCTCTCTTAGATGGTCTCAAACTTCTCCACATGGTTTCTTGTGTCATATTACATCAATCTATGCTAGACAATTGGCTTCGGTCAACTTTGAAGCTTGTCGAAACCAAGAAAGACCAAAATGGACGAACTTGGTTAAGGTGGATGATTCTTGGACCAAATCTCTCTTAGATGGTCTCAAACTTCTCCACATGGTTTCTTGTGTCATATTACATCAATCTATGCTAGACAATTGGCTTCGGTCAACTTTGAAGCTTGTCGAAACACAGAAAGACCAAAATGGACGAACTTGGTTAAGGTGGATGATTCTTGGACCAAATCTCTCTTAGATGGTCTCAAACTT
The DNA here is from genome assembly GCA_022379115.2 of Bauhinia variegata. Classification (NCBI taxonomy): domain Eukaryota; kingdom Viridiplantae; phylum Streptophyta; class Magnoliopsida; order Fabales; family Fabaceae; genus Bauhinia; species Bauhinia variegata. The sequence continues at coordinate 11,792,338 of CM039430.1, forward strand.
CTCCACATGGTTTCTTGTGTCATATTACATCAATCTATGCTAGACAATTGGCTTCGGTCAACTTTGAAGCTTGTCGAAACCAAGAAAGACCAAAATGGACGAACTTGGTTAAGGTGGATGATTCTTGGACCAAATCTCTCTTAGATGGTCTCAAACTTCTCCACATGGTTTCTTGTGTCATATTACATCAATCTATGCTAGACAATTGGCTTCGGTCAACTTTGAAGCTTGTCGAAACAAGAAAGACCAAAATGGACGAACTTGGTTAAGGTGGATGATTCTTGGACCAAATCTCTCTTAGATGGTCTCAAACTTCTCCACATGGTTTCTTGTGTCATATTACATCAATCTATGCTAGACAATTGGCTTCGGTCAACTTTGAAGCTTGTCGAAACAAAGAAAGACCAAAATGGACGAACTTGGTTAAGGTGGATGATTCTTGGACCAAATCTCTCTTAGATGGTCTCAAACTTCTCCACATGGTTTCTTGTGTCATATTACATCAATCTATGCTAGACAATTGGCTTCGGTCAACTTTGAAGCTTGTCGAAACCAAGAAAGACCAAAATGGACGAACTTGGTTAAGGTGGATGATTCTTGGACCAAATCTCTCTTAGATGGTCTCAAACTTCTCCACATGGTTTCTTGTGTCATATTACATCAATCTATGCTAGACAATTGGCTTCGGTCAACTTTGAAGCTTGTCGAAACCAAGAAAGACCAAAATGGACGAACTTGGTTAAGGTGGATGATTCTTGGACCAAATCTCTCTTAGATGGTCTCAAACTTCTCCACATGGTTTCTTGTGTCATATTACATCAATCTATGCTAGACAATTGGCTTCGGTCAACTTTGAAGCTTGTCGAAACCAAGAAAGACCAAAATGGACGAACTTGGTTAAGGTGGATGATTCTTGGACCAAATCTCTCTTAGATGGTCTCAAACTTCTCCACATGGTTTCTTGTGTCATATTACATCAATCTATGCTAGACAATTGGCTTCGGTCAACTTTGAAGCTTGTCGAAACCAAGAAAGACCAAAATGGACGAACTTGGTTAAGGTGGATGATTCTTGGACCAAATCTCTCTTAGATGGTCTCAAACTTCTCCACATGGTTTCTTGTGTCATATTACATCAATCTATGCTAGACAATTGGCTTCGGTCAACTTTGAAGCTTGTCGAAACCAAGAAAGACCAAAATGGACGAACTTGGTTAAGGTGGATGATTCTTGGACCAAATCTCTCTTAGATGGTCTCAAACTTCTCCACATGGTTTCTTGTGTCATATTACATCAATCTATGCTAGACAATTGGCTTCGGTCAACTTTGAAGCTTGTCGAAACCAAGAAAGACCAAAATGGACGAACTTGGTTAAGGTGGATGATTCTTGGACCAAATCTCTCTTAGATGGTCTCAAACTTCTCCACATGGTTTCTTGTGTCATATTACATCAATCTATGCTAGACAATTGGCTTCGGTCAACTTTGAAGCTTGTCGAAACCAAGAAAGACCAAAATGGACGAACTTGGTTAAGGTGGATGATTCTTGGACCAAATCTCTCTTAGATGGTCTCAAACTTCTCCACATGGTTTCTTGTGTCATATTACATCAATCTATGCTAGACAATTGGCTTCGGTCAACTTTGAAGCTTGTCGAAACCAAGAAAGACCAAAATGGACGAACTTGGTTAAGGTGGATGATTCTTGGACCAAATCTCTCTTAGATGGTCTCAAACTTCTCCACATGGTTTCTTGTGTCATATTACATCAATCTATGCTAGACAATTGGCTTCGGTCAACTTTGAAGCTTGTCGAAACCAAGAAAGACCAAAATGGACGAACTTGGTTAAGGTGGATGATTCTTGGACCAAATCTCTCTTAGATGGTCTCAAACTTCTCCACATGGTTTCTTGTGTCATATTACATCAATCTATGCTAGACAATTGGCTTCGGTCAACTTTGAAGCTTGTCGAAACCAAGAAAGACCAAAATGGACGAACTTGGTTAAGGTGGATGATTCTTGGACCAAATCTCTCTTAGATGGTCTCAAACTTCTCCACATGGTTTCTTGTGTCATATTACATCAATCTATGCTAGACAATTGGCTTCGGTCAACTTTGAAGCTTGTCGAAACAAGAAAGACCAAAATGGACGAACTTGGTTAAGGTGGATGATTCTTGGACCAAATCTCTCTTAGATGGTCTCAAACTTCTCCACATGGTTTCTTGTGTCATATTACATCAATCTATGCTAGACAATTGGCTTCGGTCAACTTTGAAGCTTGTCGAAACCAAGAAAGACCAAAATGGACGAACTTGGTTAAGGTGGATGATTCTTGGACCAAATCTCTCTTAGATGGTCTCAAACTTCTCCACATGGTTTCTTGTGTCATATTACATCAATCTATGCTAGACAATTGGCTTCGGTCAACTTTGAAGCTTGTCGAAACCAAGAAAGACCAAAATGGACGAACTTGGTTAAGGTGGATGATTCTTGGACCAAATCTCTCTTAGATGGTCTCAAACTTCTCCACATGGTTTCTTGTGTCATATTACATCAATCTATGCTAGACAATTGGCTTCGGTCAACTTTGAAGCTTGTCGAAACCAAGAAAGACCAAAATGGACGAACTTGGTTAAGGTGGATGATTCTTGGACCAAATCTCTCTTAGATGGTCTCAAACTTCTCCACATGGTTTCTTGTGTCATATTACATCAATCTATGCTAGACAATTGGCTTCGGTCAACTTTGAAGCTTGTCGAAACCAAGAAAGACCAAAATGGACGAACTTGGTTAAGGTGGATGATTCTTGGACCAAATCTCTCTTAGATGGTCTCAAACTTCTCCACATGGTTTCTTGTGTCATATTACATCAATCTATGCTAGACAATTGGCTTCGGTCAACTTTGAAGCTTGTCGAAACAAAGAAAGACCAAAATGGACGAACTTGGTTAAGGTGGATGATTCTTGGACCAAATCTCTCTTAGATGGTCTCAAACTTCTCCACATGGTTTCTTGTGTCATATTACATCAATCTATGCTAGACAATTGGCTTCGGTCAACTTTGAAGCTTGTCGAAACAAAGAAAGACCAAAATGGACGAACTTGGTTAAGGTGGATGATTCTTGGACCAAATCTCTCTTAGATGGTCTCAAACTTCTCCACATGGTTTCTTGTGTCATATTACATCAATCTATGCTAGACAATTGGCTTCGGTCAACTTTGAAGCTTGTCGAAACCAAGAAAGACCAAAATGGACGAACTTGGTTAAGGTGGATGATTCTTGGACCAAATCTCTCTTAGATGGTCTCAAACTTCTCCACATGGTTTCTTGTGTCATATTACATCAATCTATGCTAGACAATTGGCTTCGGTCAACTTTGAAGCTTGTCGAAACCAAGAAAGACCAAAATGGACGAACTTGGTTAAGGTGGATGATTCTTGGACCAAATCTCTCTTAGATGGTCTCAAACTTCTCCACATGGTTTCTTGTGTCATATTACATCAATCTATGCTAGACAATTGGCTTCGGTCAACTTTGAAGCTTGTCGAAACCAAGAAAGACCAAAATGGACGAACTTGGTTAAGGTGGATGATTCTTGGACCAAATCTCTCTTAGATGGTCTCAAACTTCTCCACATGGTTTCTTGTGTCATATTACATCAATCTATGCTAGACAATTGGCTTCGGTCAACTTTGAAGCTTGTCGAAACCAAGAAAGACCAAAATGGACGAACTTGGTTAAGGTGGATGATTCTTGGACCAAATCTCTCTTAGATGGTCTCAAACTTCTCCACATGGTTTCTTGTGTCATATTACATCAATCTATGCTAGACAATTGGCTTCGGTCAACTTTGAAGCTTGTCGAAACCAAGAAAGACCAAAATGGACGAACTTGGTTAAGGTGGATGATTCTTGGACCAAATCTCTCTTAGATGGTCTCAAACTTCTCCACATGGTTTCTTGTGTCATATTACATCAATCTATGCTAGACAATTGGCTTCGGTCAACTTTGAAGCTTGTCGAAACCAAGAAAGACCAAAATGGACGAACTTGGTTAAGGTGGATGATTCTTGGACCAAATCTCTCTTAGATGGTCTCAAACTTCTCCACATGGTTTCTTGTGTCATATTACATCAATCTATGCTAGACAATTGGCTTCGGTCAACTTTGAAGCTTGTCGAAACCAAGAAAGACCAAAATGGACGAACTTGGTTAAGGTGGATGATTCTTGGACCAAATCTCTCTTAGATGGTCTCAAACTTCTCCACATGGTTTCTTGTGTCATATTACATCAATCTATGCTAGACAATTGGCTTCGGTCAACTTTGAAGCTTGTCGAAACCAAGAAAGACCAAAATGGACGAACTTGGTTAAGGTGGATGATTCTTGGACCAAATCTCTCTTAGATGGTCTCAAACTTCTCCACATGGTTTCTTGTGTCATATTACATCAATCTATGCTAGACAATTGGCTTCGGTCAACTTTGAAGCTTGTCGAAACCAAGAAAGACCAAAATGGACGAACTTGGTTAAGGTGGATGATTCTTGGACCAAATCTCTCTTAGATGGTCTCAAACTTCTCCACATGGTTTCTTGTGTCATATTACATCAATCTATGCTAGACAATTGGCTTCGGTCAACTTTGAAGCTTGTCGAAACCAAGAAAGACCAAAATGGACGAACTTGGTTAAGGTGGATGATTCTTGGACCAAATCTCTCTTAGATGGTCTCAAACTTCTCCACATGGTTTCTTGTGTCATATTACATCAATCTATGCTAGACAATTGGCTTCGGTCAACTTTGAAGCTTGTCGAAACCAAGAAAGACCAAAATGGACGAACTTGGTTAAGGTGGATGATTCTTGGACCAAATCTCTCTTAGATGGTCTCAAACTTCTCCACATGGTTTCTTGTGTCATATTACATCAATCTATGCTAGACAATTGGCTTCGGTCAACTTTGAAGCTTGTCGAAACCAAGAAAGACCAAAATGGACGAACTTGGTTAAGGTGGATGATTCTTGGACCAAATCTCTCTTAGATGGTCTCAAACTTCTCCACATGGTTTCTTGTGTCATATTACATCAATCTATGCTAGACAATTGGCTTCGGTCAACTTTGAAGCTTGTCGAAACCAAGAAAGACCAAAATGGACGAACTTGGTTAAGGTGGATGATTCTTGGACCAAATCTCTCTTAGATGGTCTCAAACTTCTCCACATGGTTTCTTGTGTCATATTACATCAATCTATGCTAGACAATTGGCTTCGGTCAACTTTGAAGCTTGTCGAAACCAAGAAAGACCAAAATGGACGAACTTGGTTAAGGTGGATGATTCTTGGACCAAATCTCTCTTAGATGGTCTCAAACTTCTCCACATGGTTTCTTGTGTCATATTACATCAATCTATGCTAGACAATTGGCTTCGGTCAACTTTGAAGCTTGTCGAAACAAAGAAAGACCAAAATGGACGAACTTGGTTAAGGTGGATGATTCTTGGACCAAATCTCTCTTAGATGGTCTCAAACTTCTCCACATGGTTTCTTGTGTCATATTACATCAATCTATGCTAGACAATTGGCTTCGGTCAACTTTGAAGCTTGTCGAAAAAGAAAGACCAAAATGGACGAACTTGGTTAAGGTGGATGATTCTTGGACCAAATCTCTCTTAGATGGTCTCAAACTTCTCCACATGGTTTCTTGTGTCATATTACATCAATCTATGCTAGACAATTGGCTTCGGTCAACTTTGAAGCTTGTCGAAACCAAGAAAGACCAAAATGGACGAACTTGGTTAAGGTGGATGATTCTTGGACCAAATCTCTCTTAGATGGTCTCAAACTTCTCCACATGGTTTCTTGTGTCATATTACATCAATCTATGCTAGACAATTGGCTTCGGTCAACTTTGAAGCTTGTCGAAACAAAGAAAGACCAAAATGGACGAACTTGGTTAAGGTGGATGATTCTTGGACCAAATCTCTCTTAGATGGTCTCAAACTTCTCCACATGGTTTCTTGTGTCATATTACATCAATCTATGCTAGACAATTGGCTTCGGTCAACTTTGAAGCTTGTCGAAACCAAGAAAGACCAAAATGGACGAACTTGGTTAAGGTGGATGATTCTTGGACCAAATCTCTCTTAGATGGTCTCAAACTTCTCCACATGGTTTCTTGTGTCATATTACATCAATCTATGCTAGACAATTGGCTTCGGTCAACTTTGAAGCTTGTCGAAACCAAGAAAGACCAAAATGGACGAACTTGGTTAAGGTGGATGATTCTTGGACCAAATCTCTCTTAGATGGTCTCAAACTTCTCCACATGGTTTCTTGTGTCATATTACATCAATCTATGCTAGACAATTGGCTTCGGTCAACTTTGAAGCTTGTCGAAACCAAGAAAGACCAAAATGGACGAACTTGGTTAAGGTGGATGATTCTTGGACCAAATCTCTCTTAGATGGTCTCAAACTTCTCCACATGGTTTCTTGTGTCATATTACATCAATCTATGCTAGACAATTGGCTTCGGTCAACTTTGAAGCTTGTCGAAACAAGAAAGACCAAAATGGACGAACTTGGTTAAGGTGGATGATTCTTGGACCAAATCTCTCTTAGATGGTCTCAAACTTCTCCACATGGTTTCTTGTGTCATATTACATCAATCTATGCTAGACAATTGGCTTCGGTCAACTTTGAAGCTTGTCGAAACCAAGAAAGACCAAAATGGACGAACTTGGTTAAGGTGGATGATTCTTGGACCAAATCTCTCTTAGATGGTCTCAAACTTCTCCACATGGTTTCTTGTGTCATATTACATCAATCTATGCTAGACAATTGGCTTCGGTCAACTTTGAAGCTTGTCGAAACCAAGAAAGACCAAAATGGACGAACTTGGTTAAGGTGGATGATTCTTGGACCAAATCTCTCTTAGATGGTCTCAAACTTCTCCACATGGTTTCTTGTGTCATATTACATCAATCTATGCTAGACAATTGGCTTCGGTCAACTTTGAAGCTTGTCGAAACAAGAAAGACCAAAATGGACGAACTTGGTTAAGGTGGATGATTCTTGGACCAAATCTCTCTTAGATGGTCTCAAACTTCTCCACATGGTTTCTTGTGTCATATTACATCAATCTATGCTAGACAATTGGCTTCGGTCAACTTTGAAGCTTGTCGAAACCAAGAAAGACCAAAATGGACGAACTTGGTTAAGGTGGATGATTCTTGGACCAAATCTCTCTTAGATGGTCTCAAACTTCTCCACATGGTTTCTTGTGTCATATTACATCAATCTATGCTAGACAATTGGCTTCGGTCAACTTTGAAGCTTGTCGAAACCAAGAAAGACCAAAATGGACGAACTTGGTTAAGGTGGATGATTCTTGGACCAAATCTCTCTTAGATGGTCTCAAACTTCTCCACATGGTTTCTTGTGTCATATTACATCAATCTATGCTAGACAATTGGCTTCGGTCAACTTTGAAGCTTGTCGAAACCAAGAAAGACCAAAATGGACGAACTTGGTTAAGGTGGATGATTCTTGGACCAAATCTCTCTTAGATGGTCTCAAACTTCTCCACATGGTTTCTTGTGTCATATTACATCAATCTATGCTAGACAATTGGCTTCGGTCAACTTTGAAGCTTGTCGAAACCAAGAAAGACCAAAATGGACGAACTTGGTTAAGGTGGATGATTCTTGGACCAAATCTCTCTTAGATGGTCTCAAACTTCTCCACATGGTTTCTTGTGTCATATTACATCAATCTATGCTAGACAATTGGCTTCGGTCAACTTTGAAGCTTGTCGAAACAAGAAAGACCAAAATGGACGAACTTGGTTAAGGTGGATGATTCTTGGACCAAATCTCTCTTAGATGGTCTCAAACTTCTCCACATGGTTTCTTGTGTCATATTACATCAATCTATGCTAGACAATTGGCTTCGGTCAACTTTGAAGCTTGTCGAAACCAAGAAAGACCAAAATGGACGAACTTGGTTAAGGTGGATGATTCTTGGACCAAATCTCTCTTAGATGGTCTCAAACTTCTCCACATGGTTTCTTGTGTCATATTACATCAATCTATGCTAGACAATTGGCTTCGGTCAACTTTGAAGCTTGTCGAAACCAAGAAAGACCAAAATGGACGAACTTGGTTAAGGTGGATGATTCTTGGACCAAATCTCTCTTAGATGGTCTCAAACTTCTCCACATGGTTTCTTGTGTCATATTACATCAATCTATGCTAGACAATTGGCTTCGGTCAACTTTGAAGCTTGTCGAAACCAAGAAAGACCAAAATGGACGAACTTGGTTAAGGTGGATGATTCTTGGACCAAATCTCTCTTAGATGGTCTCAAACTTCTCCACATGGTTTCTTGTGTCATATTACATCAATCTATGCTAGACAATTGGCTTCGGTCAACTTTGAAGCTTGTCGAAACCAAGAAAGACCAAAATGGACGAACTTGGTTAAGGTGGATGATTCTTGGACCAAATCTCTCTTAGATGGTCTCAAACTTCTCCACATGGTTTCTTGTGTCATATTACATCAATCTATGCTAGACAATTGGCTTCGGTCAACTTTGAAGCTTGTCGAAACAAGAAAGACCAAAATGGACGAACTTGGTTAAGGTGGATGATTCTTGGACCAAATCTCTCTTAGATGGTCTCAAACTTCTCCACATGGTTTCTTGTGTCATATTACATCAATCTATGCTAGACAATTGGCTTCGGTCAACTTTGAAGCTTGTCGAAACAAGAAAGACCAAAATGGACGAACTTGGTTAAGGTGGATGATTCTTGGACCAAATCTCTCTTAGATGGTCTCAAACTTCTCCACATGGTTTCTTGTGTCATATTACATCAATCTATGCTAGACAATTGGCTTCGGTCAACTTTGAAGCTTGTCGAAACCAAGAAAGACCAAAATGGACGAACTTGGTTAAGGTGGATGATTCTTGGACCAAATCTCTCTTAGATGGTCTCAAACTTCTCCACATGGTTTCTTGTGTCATATTACATCAATCTATGCTAGACAATTGGCTTCGGTCAACTTTGAAGCTTGTCGAAACCAAGAAAGACCAAAATGGACGAACTTGGTTAAGGTGGATGATTCTTGGACCAAATCTCTCTTAGATGGTCTCAAACTTCTCCACATGGTTTCTTGTGTCATATTACATCAATCTATGCTAGACAATTGGCTTCGGTCAACTTTGAAGCTTGTCGAAACCAAGAAAGACCAAAATGGACGAACTTGGTTAAGGTGGATGATTCTTGGACCAAATCTCTCTTAGATGGTCTCAAACTTCTCCACATGGTTTCTTGTGTCATATTACATCAATCTATGCTAGACAATTGGCTTCGGTCAACTTTGAAGCTTGTCGAAACCAAGAAAGACCAAAATGGACGAACTTGGTTAAGGTGGATGATTCTTGGACCAAATCTCTCTTAGATGGTCTCAAACTTCTCCACATGGTTTCTTGTGTCATATTACATCAATCTATGCTAGACAATTGGCTTCGGTCAACTTTGAAGCTTGTCGAAACCAAGAAAGACCAAAATGGACGAACTTGGTTAAGGTGGATGATTCTTGGACCAAATCTCTCTTAGATGGTCTCAAACTTCTCCACATGGTTTCTTGTGTCATATTACATCAATCTATGCTAGACAATTGGCTTCGGTCAACTTTGAAGCTTGTCGAAACCAAGAAAGACCAAAATGGACGAACTTGGTTAAGGTGGATGATTCTTGGACCAAATCTCTCTTAGATGGTCTCAAACTTCTCCACATGGTTTCTTGTGTCATATTACATCAATCTATGCTAGACAATTGGCTTCGGTCAACTTTGAAGCTTGTCGAAACCAAGAAAGACCAAAATGGACGAACTTGGTTAAGGTGGATGATTCTTGGACCAAATCTCTCTTAGATGGTCTCAAACTTCTCCACATGGTTTCTTGTGTCATATTACATCAATCTATGCTAGACAATTGGCTTCGGTCAACTTTGAAGCTTGTCGAAACCAAGAAAGACCAAAATGGACGAACTTGGTTAAGGTGGATGATTCTTGGACCAAATCTCTCTTAGATGGTCTCAAACTTCTCCACATGGTTTCTTGTGTCATATTACATCAATCTATGCTAGACAATTGGCTTCGGTCAACTTTGAAGCTTGTCGAAACCAAGAAAGACCAAAATGGACGAACTTGGTTAAGGTGGATGATTCTTGGACCAAATCTCTCTTAGATGGTCTCAAACTTCTCCACATGGTTTCTTGTGTCATATTACATCAATCTATGCTAGACAATTGGCTTCGGTCAACTTTGAAGCTTGTCGAAACAAGAAAGACCAAAATGGACGAACTTGGTTAAGGTGGATGATTCTTGGACCAAATCTCTCTTAGATGGTCTCAAACTTCTCCACATGGTTTCTTGTGTCATATTACATCAATCTATGCTAGACAATTGGCTTCGGTCAACTTTGAAGCTTGTCGAAACCAAGAAAGACCAAAATGGACGAACTTGGTTAAGGTGGATGATTCTTGGACCAAATCTCTCTTAGATGGTCTCAAACTTCTCCACATGGTTTCTTGTGTCATATTACATCAATCTATGCTAGACAATTGGCTTCGGTCAACTTTGAAGCTTGTCGAAACAAGAAAGACCAAAATGGACGAACTTGGTTAAGGTGGATGATTCTTGGACCAAATCTCTCTTAGATGGTCTCAAACTTCTCCACATGGTTTCTTGTGTCATATTACATCAATCTATGCTAGACAATTGGCTTCGGTCAACTTTGAAGCTTGTCGAAACAAGAAAGACCAAAATGGACGAACTTGGTTAAGGTGGATGATTCTTGGACCAAATCTCTCTTAGATGGTCTCAAACTTCTCCACATGGTTTCTTGTGTCATATTACATCAATCTATGCTAGACAATTGGCTTCGGTCAACTTTGAAGCTTGTCGAAACCAAGAAAGACCAAAATGGACGAACTTGGTTAAGGTGGATGATTCTTGGACCAAATCTCTCTTAGATGGTCTCAAACTTCTCCACATGGTTTCTTGTGTCATATTACATCAATCTATGCTAGACAATTGGCTTCGGTCAACTTTGAAGCTTGTCGAAACCAAGAAAGACCAAAATGGACGAACTTGGTTAAGGTGGATGATTCTTGGACCAAATCTCTCTTAGATGGTCTCAAACTTCTCCACATGGTTTCTTGTGTCATATTACATCAATCTATGCTAGACAATTGGCTTCGGTCAACTTTGAAGCTTGTCGAAACCAAGAAAGACCAAAATGGACGAACTTGGTTAAGGTGGATGATTCTTGGACCAAATCTCTCTTAGATGGTCTCAAACTTCTCCACATGGTTTCTTGTGTCATATTACATCAATCTATGCTAGACAATTGGCTTCGGTCAACTTTGAAGCTTGTCGAAACCAAGAAAGACCAAAATGGACGAACTTGGTTAAGGTGGATGATTCTTGGACCAAATCTCTCTTAGATGGTCTCAAACTTCTCCACATGGTTTCTTGTGTCATATTACATCAATCTATGCTAGACAATTGGCTTCGGTCAACTTTGAAGCTTGTCGAAACCAAGAAAGACCAAAATGGACGAACTTGGTTAAGGTGGATGATTCTTGGACCAAATCTCTCTTAGATGGTCTCAAACTTCTCCACATGGTTTCTTGTGTCATATTACATCAATCTATGCTAGACAATTGGCTTCGGTCAACTTTGAAGCTTGTCGAAACCAAGAAAGACCAAAATGGACGAACTTGGTTAAGGTGGATGATTCTTGGACCAAATCTCTCTTAGATGGTCTCAAACTTCTCCACATGGTTTCTTGTGTCATATTACATCAATCTATGCTAGACAATTGGCTTCGGTCAACTTTGAAGCTTGTCGAAACCAAGAAAGACCAAAATGGACGAACTTGGTTAAGGTGGATGATTCTTGGACCAAATCTCTCTTAGATGGTCTCAAACTTCTCCACATGGTTTCTTGTGTCATATTACATCAATCTATGCTAGACAATTGGCTTCGGTCAACTTTGAAGCTTGTCGAAACCAAGAAAGACCAAAATGGACGAACTTGGTTAAGGTGGATGATTCTTGGACCAAATCTCTCTTAGATGGTCTCAAACTTCTCCACATGGTTTCTTGTGTCATATTACATCAATCTATGCTAGACAATTGGCTTCGGTCAACTTTGAAGCTTGTCGAAACCAAGAAAGACCAAAATGGACGAACTTGGTTAAGGTGGATGATTCTTGGACCAAATCTCTCTTAGATGGTCTCAAACTTCTCCACATGGTTTCTTGTGTCATATTACATCAATCTATGCTAGACAATTGGCTTCGGTCAACTTTGAAGCTTGTCGAAACAAGAAAGACCAAAATGGACGAACTTGGTTAAGGTGGATGATTCTTGGACCAAATCTCTCTTAGATGGTCTCAAACTTCTCCACATGGTTTCTTGTGTCATATTACATCAATCTATGCTAGACAATTGGCTTCGGTCAACTTTGAAGCTTGTCGAAACCAAGAAAGACCAAAATGGACGAACTTGGTTAAGGTGGATGATTCTTGGACCAAATCTCTCTTAGATGGTCTCAAACTTCTCCACATGGTTTCTTGTGTCATATTACATCAATCTATGCTAGACAATTGGCTTCGGTCAACTTTGAAGCTTGTCGAAACCAAGAAAGACCAAAATGGACGAACTTGGTTAAGGTGGATGATTCTTGGACCAAATCTCTCTTAGATGGTCTCAAACTTCTCCACATGGTTTCTTGTGTCATATTACATCAATCTATGCTAGACAATTGGCTTCGGTCAACTTTGAAGCTTGTCGAAACCAAGAAAGACCAAAATGGACGAACTTGGTTAAGGTGGATGATTCTTGGACCAAATCTCTCTTAGATGGTCTCAAACTTCTCCACATGGTTTCTTGTGTCATATTACATCAATCTATGCTAGACAATTGGCTTCGGTCAACTTTGAAGCTTGTCGAAACAAAGAAAGACCAAAATGGACGAACTTGGTTAAGGTGGATGATTCTTGGACCAAATCTCTCTTAGATGGTCTCAAACTTCTCCACATGGTTTCTTGTGTCATATTACATCAATCTATGCTAGACAATTGGCTTCGGTCAACTTTGAAGCTTGTCGAAACCAAGAAAGACCAAAATGGACGAACTTGGTTAAGGTGGATGATTCTTGGACCAAATCTCTCTTAGATGGTCTCAAACTTCTCCACATGGTTTCTTGTGTCATATTACATCAATCTATGCTAGACAATTGGCTTCGGTCAACTTTGAAGCTTGTCGAAACCAAGAAAGACCAAAATGGACGAACTTGGTTAAGGTGGATGATTCTTGGACCAAATCTCTCTTAGATGGTCTCAAACTTCTCCACATGGTTTCTTGTGTCATATTACATCAATCTATGCTAGACAATTGGCTTCGGTCAACTTTGAAGCTTGTCGAAACCAAGAAAGACCAAAATGGACGAACTTGGTTAAGGTGGATGATTCTTGGACCAAATCTCTCTTAGATGGTCTCAAACTTCTCCACATGGTTTCTTGTGTCATATTACATCAATCTATGCTAGACAATTGGCTTCGGTCAACTTTGAAGCTTGTCGAAACCAAGAAAGACCAAAATGGACGAACTTGGTTAAGGTGGATGATTCTTGGACCAAATCTCTCTTAGATGGTCTCAAACTTCTCCACATGGTTTCTTGTGTCATATTACATCAATCTATGCTAGACAATTGGCTTCGGTCAACTTTGAAGCTTGTCGAAACCAAGAAAGACCAAAATGGACGAACTTGGTTAAGGTGGATGATTCTTGGACCAAATCTCTCTTAGATGGTCTCAAACTTCTCCACATGGTTTCTTGTGTCATATTACATCAATCTATGCTAGACAATTGGCTTCGGTCAACTTTGAAGCTTGTCGAAACAAGAAAGACCAAAATGGACGAACTTGGTTAAGGTGGATGATTCTTGGACCAAATCTCTCTTAGATGGTCTCAAACTTCTCCACATGGTTTCTTGTGTCATATTACATCAATCTATGCTAGACAATTGGCTTCGGTCAACTTTGAAGCTTGTCGAAACAAGAAAGACCAAAATGGACGAACTTGGTTAAGGTGGATGATTCTTGGACCAAATCTCTCTTAGATGGTCTCAAACTTCTCCACATGGTTTCTTGTGTCATATTACATCAATCTATGCTAGACAATTGGCTTCGGTCAACTTTGAAGCTTGTCGAAACCAAGAAAGACCAAAATGGACGAACTTGGTTAAGGTGGATGATTCTTGGACCAAATCTCTCTTAGATGGTCTCAAACTTCTCCACATGGTTTCTTGTGTCATATTACATCAATCTATGCTAGACAATTGGCTTCGGTCAACTTTGAAGCTTGTCGAAACCAAGAAAGACCAAAATGGACGAACTTGGTTAAGGTGGATGATTCTTGGACCAAATCTCTCTTAGATGGTCTCAAACTTCTCCACATGGTTTCTTGTGTCATATTACATCAATCTATGCTAGACAATTGGCTTCGGTCAACTTTGAAGCTTGTCGAAACCAAGAAAGACCAAAATGGACGAACTTGGTTAAGGTGGATGATTCTTGGACCAAATCTCTCTTAGATGGTCTCAAACTTCTCCACATGGTTTCTTGTGTCATATTACATCAATCTATGCTAGACAATTGGCTTCGGTCAACTTTGAAGCTTGTCGAAACCAAGAAAGACCAAAATGGACGAACTTGGTTAAGGTGGATGATTCTTGGACCAAATCTCTCTTAGATGGTCTCAAACTTCTCCACATGGTTTCTTGTGTCATATTACATCAATCTATGCTAGACAATTGGCTTCGGTCAACTTTGAAGCTTGTCGAAACCAAGAAAGACCAAAATGGACGAACTTGGTTAAGGTGGATGATTCTTGGACCAAATCTCTCTTAGATGGTCTCAAACTTCTCCACATGGTTTCTTGTGTCATATTACATCAATCTATGCTAGACAATTGGCTTCGGTCAACTTTGAAGCTTGTCGAAACAAGAAAGACCAAAATGGACGAACTTGGTTAAGGTGGATGATTCTTGGACCAAATCTCTCTTAGATGGTCTCAAACTTCTCCACATGGTTTCTTGTGTCATATTACATCAATCTATGCTAGACAATTGGCTTCGGTCAACTTTGAAGCTTGTCGAAACCAAGAAAGACCAAAATGGACGAACTTGGTTAAGGTGGATGATTCTTGGACCAAATCTCTCTTAGATGGTCTCAAACTTCTCCACATGGTTTCTTGTGTCATATTACATCAATCTATGCTAGACAATTGGCTTCGGTCAACTTTGAAGCTTGTCGAAACAAAGAAAGACCAAAATGGACGAACTTGGTTAAGGTGGATGATTCTTGGACCAAATCTCTCTTAGATGGTCTCAAACTTCTCCACATGGTTTCTTGTGTCATATTACATCAATCTATGCTAGACAATTGGCTTCGGTCAACTTTGAAGCTTGTCGAACCAAGAAAGACCAAAATGGACGAACTTGGTTAAGGTGGATGATTCTTGGACCAAATCTCTCTTAGATGGTCTCAAACTTCTCCACATGGTTTCTTGTGTCATATTACATCAATCTATGCTAGACAATTGGCTTCGGTCAACTTTGAAGCTTGTCGAAACCAAGAAAGACCAAAATGGACGAACTTGGTTAAGGTGGATGATTCTTGGACCAAATCTCTCTTAGATGGTCTCAAACTTCTCCACATGGTTTCTTGTGTCATATTACATCAATCTATGCTAGACAATTGGCTTCGGTCAACTTTGAAGCTTGTCGAAACCAAGAAAGACCAAAATGGACGAACTTGGTTAAGGTGGATGATTCTTGGACCAAATCTCTCTTAGATGGTCTCAAACTTCTCCACATGGTTTCTTGTGTCATATTACATCAATCTATGCTAGACAATTGGCTTCGGTCAACTTTGAAGCTTGTCGAAACCAAGAAAGACCAAAATGGACGAACTTGGTTAAGGTGGATGATTCTTGGACCAAATCTCTCTTAGATGGTCTCAAACTTCTCCACATGGTTTCTTGTGTCATATTACATCAATCTATGCTAGACAATTGGCTTCGGTCAACTTTGAAGCTTGTCGAAACAAAGAAAGACCAAAATGGACGAACTTGGTTAAGGTGGATGATTCTTGGACCAAATCTCTCTTAGATGGTCTCAAACTTCTCCACATGGTTTCTTGTGTCATATTACATCAATCTATGCTAGACAATTGGCTTCGGTCAACTTTGAAGCTTGTCGAAACCAAGAAAGACCAAAATGGACGAACTTGGTTAAGGTGGATGATTCTTGGACCAAATCTCTCTTAGATGGTCTCAAACTTCTCCACATGGTTTCTTGTGTCATATTACATCAATCTATGCTAGACAATTGGCTTCGGTCAACTTTGAAGCTTGTCGAAACCAAGAAAGACCAAAATGGACGAACTTGGTTAAGGTGGATGATTCTTGGACCAAATCTCTCTTAGATGGTCTCAAACTTCTCCACATGGTTTCTTGTGTCATATTACATCAATCTATGCTAGACAATTGGCTTCGGTCAACTTTGAAGCTTGTCGAAACCAAGAAAGACCAAAATGGACGAACTTGGTTAAGGTGGATGATTCTTGGACCAAATCTCTCTTAGATGGTCTCAAACTTCTCCACATGGTTTCTTGTGTCATATTACATCAATCTATGCTAGACAATTGGCTTCGGTCAACTTTGAAGCTTGTCGAAACAAGAAAGACCAAAATGGACGAACTTGGTTAAGGTGGATGATTCTTGGACCAAATCTCTCTTAGATGGTCTCAAACTTCTCCACATGGTTTCTTGTGTCATATTACATCAATCTATGCTAGACAATTGGCTTCGGTCAACTTTGAAGCTTGTCGAAACCAAGAAAGACCAAAATGGACGAACTTGGTTAAGGTGGATGATTCTTGGACCAAATCTCTCTTAGATGGTCTCAAACTTCTCCACATGGTTTCTTGTGTCATATTACATCAATCTATGCTAGACAATTGGCTTCGGTCAACTTTGAAGCTTGTCGAAACCAAGAAAGACCAAAATGGACGAACTTGGTTAAGGTGGATGATTCTTGGACCAAATCTCTCTTAGATGGTCTCAAACTTCTCCACATGGTTTCTTGTGTCATATTACATCAATCTATGCTAGACAATTGGCTTCGGTCAACTTTGAAGCTTGTCGAAACCAAGAAAGACCAAAATGGACGAACTTGGTTAAGGTGGATGATTCTTGGACCAAATCTCTCTTAGATGGTCTCAAACTTCTCCACATGGTTTCTTGTGTCATATTACATCAATCTATGCTAGACAATTGGCTTCGGTCAACTTTGAAGCTTGTCGAAACCAAGAAAGACCAAAATGGACGAACTTGGTTAAGGTGGATGATTCTTGGACCAAATCTCTCTTAGATGGTCTCAAACTTCTCCACATGGTTTCTTGTGTCATATTACATCAATCTATGCTAGACAATTGGCTTCGGTCAACTTTGAAGCTTGTCGAAACAAGAAAGACCAAAATGGACGAACTTGGTTAAGGTGGATGATTCTTGGACCAAATCTCTCTTAGATGGTCTCAAACTTCTCCACATGGTTTCTTGTGTCATATTACATCAATCTATGCTAGACAATTGGCTTCGGTCAACTTTGAAGCTTGTCGAAACCAAGAAAGACCAAAATGGACGAACTTGGTTAAGGTGGATGATTCTTGGACCAAATCTCTCTTAGATGGTCTCAAACTTCTCCACATGGTTTCTTGTGTCATATTACATCAATCTATGCTAGACAATTGGCTTCGGTCAACTTTGAAGCTTGTCGAAACAAGAAAGACCAAAATGGACGAACTTGGTTAAGGTGGATGATTCTTGGACCAAATCTCTCTTAGATGGTCTCAAACTTCTCCACATGGTTTCTTGTGTCATATTACATCAATCTATGCTAGACAATTGGCTTCGGTCAACTTTGAAGCTTGTCGAAACAAGAAAGACCAAAATGGACGAACTTGGTTAAGGTGGATGATTCTTGGACCAAATCTCTCTTAGATGGTCTCAAACTTCTCCACATGGTTTCTTGTGTCATATTACATCAATCTATGCTAGACAATTGGCTTCGGTCAACTTTGAAGCTTGTCGAAACAAGAAAGACCAAAATGGACGAACTTGGTTAAGGTGGATGATTCTTGGACCAAATCTCTCTTAGATGGTCTCAAACTTCTCCACATGGTTTCTTGTGTCATATTACATCAATCTATGCTAGACAATTGGCTTCGGTCAACTTTGAAGCTTGTCGAAACCAAGAAAGACCAAAATGGACGAACTTGGTTAAGGTGGATGATTCTTGGACCAAATCTCTCTTAGATGGTCTCAAACTTCTCCACATGGTTTCTTGTGTCATATTACATCAATCTATGCTAGACAATTGGCTTCGGTCAACTTTGAAGCTTGTCGAAACAAAGAAAGACCAAAATGGACGAACTTGGTTAAGGTGGATGATTCTTGGACCAAATCTCTCTTAGATGGTCTCAAACTTCTCCACATGGTTTCTTGTGTCATATTACATCAATCTATGCTAGACAATTGGCTTCGGTCAACTTTGAAGCTTGTCGAAACCAAGAAAGACCAAAATGGACGAACTTGGTTAAGGTGGATGATTCTTGGACCAAATCTCTCTTAGATGGTCTCAAACTTCTCCACATGGTTTCTTGTGTCATATTACATCAATCTATGCTAGACAATTGGCTTCGGTCAACTTTGAAGCTTGTCGAAACCAAGAAAGACCAAAATGGACGAACTTGGTTAAGGTGGATGATTCTTGGACCAAATCTCTCTTAGATGGTCTCAAACTTCTCCACATGGTTTCTTGTGTCATATTACATCAATCTATGCTAGACAATTGGCTTCGGTCAACTTTGAAGCTTGTCGAAACAAGAAAGACCAAAATGGACGAACTTGGTTAAGGTGGATGATTCTTGGACCAAATCTCTCTTAGATGGTCTCAAACTTCTCCACATGGTTTCTTGTGTCATATTACATCAATCTATGCTAGACAATTGGCTTCGGTCAACTTTGAAGCTTGTCGAAACAAGAAAGACCAAAATGGACGAACTTGGTTAAGGTGGATGATTCTTGGACCAAATCTCTCTTAGATGGTCTCAAACTTCTCCACATGGTTTCTTGTGTCATATTACATCAATCTATGCTAGACAATTGGCTTCGGTCAACTTTGAAGCTTGTCGAAACAAGAAAGACCAAAATGGACGAACTTGGTTAAGGTGGATGATTCTTGGACCAAATCTCTCTTAGATGGTCTCAAACTTCTCCACATGGTTTCTTGTGTCATATTACATCAATCTATGCTAGACAATTGGCTTCGGTCAACTTTGAAGCTTGTCGAAACAAGAAAGACCAAAATGGACGAACTTGGTTAAGGTGGATGATTCTTGGACCAAATCTCTCTTAGATGGTCTCAAACTTCTCCACATGGTTTCTTGTGTCATATTACATCAATCTATGCTAGACAATTGGCTTCGGTCAACTTTGAAGCTTGTCGAAACAAAGAAAGACCAAAATGGACGAACTTGGTTAAGGTGGATGATTCTTGGACCAAATCTCTCTTAGATGGTCTCAAACTTCTCCACATGGTTTCTTGTGTCATATTACATCAATCTATGCTAGACAATTGGCTTCGGTCAACTTTGAAGCTTGTCGAAACAAGAAAGACCAAAATGGACGAACTTGGTTAAGGTGGATGATTCTTGGACCAAATCTCTCTTAGATGGTCTCAAACTTCTCCACATGGTTTCTTGTGTCATATTACATCAATCTATGCTAGACAATTGGCTTCGGTCAACTTTGAAGCTTGTCGAAACAAGAAAGACCAAAATGGACGAACTTGGTTAAGGTGGATGATTCTTGGACCAAATCTCTCTTAGATGGTCTCAAACTTCTCCACATGGTTTCTTGTGTCATATTACATCAATCTATGCTAGACAATTGGCTTCGGTCAACTTTGAAGCTTGTCGAAACAAGAAAGACCAAAATGGACGAACTTGGTTAAGGTGGATGATTCTTGGACCAAATCTCTCTTAGATGGTCTCAAACTTCTCCACATGGTTTCTTGTGTCATATTACATCAATCTATGCTAGACAATTGGCTTCGGTCAACTTTGAAGCTTGTCGAAAACAAGAAAGACCAAAATGGACGAACTTGGTTAAGGTGGATGATTCTTGGACCAAATCTCTCTTAGATGGTCTCAAACTTCTCCACATGGTTTCTTGTGTCATATTACATCAATCTATGCTAGACAATTGGCTTCGGTCAACTTTGAAGCTTGTCGAAACCAAGAAAGACCAAAATGGACGAACTTGGTTAAGGTGGATGATTCTTGGACCAAATCTCTCTTAGATGGTCTCAAACTTCTCCACATGGTTTCTTGTGTCATATTACATCAATCTATGCTAGACAATTGGCTTCGGTCAACTTTGAAGCTTGTCGAAACAAGAAAGACCAAAATGGACGAACTTGGTTAAGGTGGATGATTCTTGGACCAAATCTCTCTTAGATGGTCTCAAACTTCTCCACATGGTTTCTTGTGTCATATTACATCAATCTATGCTAGACAATTGGCTTCGGTCAACTTTGAAGCTTGTCGAAACCAAGAAAGACCAAAATGGACGAACTTGGTTAAGGTGGATGATTCTTGGACCAAATCTCTCTTAGATGGTCTCAAACTTCTCCACATGGTTTCTTGTGTCATATTACATCAATCTATGCTAGACAATTGGCTTCGGTCAACTTTGAAGCTTGTCGAAACAAGAAAGACCAAAATGGACGAACTTGGTTAAGGTGGATGATTCTTGGACCAAATCTCTCTTAGATGGTCTCAAACTTCTCCACATGGTTTCTTGTGTCATATTACATCAATC
The DNA here is from genome assembly GCA_022379115.2 of Bauhinia variegata. Classification (NCBI taxonomy): domain Eukaryota; kingdom Viridiplantae; phylum Streptophyta; class Magnoliopsida; order Fabales; family Fabaceae; genus Bauhinia; species Bauhinia variegata. The sequence goes on from CM039430.1 coordinate 11,813,356, forward strand.
TATGCTAGACAATTGGCTTCGGTCAACTTTGAAGCTTGTCGAAACCAAGAAAGACCAAAATGGACGAACTTGGTTAAGGTGGATGATTCTTGGACCAAATCTCTCTTAGATGGTCTCAAACTTCTCACATGGTTTCTTGTGTCATATTACATCAATCTATGCTAGACAATTGGCTTCGGTCAACTTTGAAGCTTGTCGAAACCAAGAAAGACCAAAATGGACGAACTTGGTTAAGGTGGATGATTCTTGGACCAAATCTCTCTTAGATGGTCTCAAACTTCTCCACATGGTTTCTTGTGTCATATTACATCAATCTATGCTAGACAATTGGCTTCGGTCAACTTTGAAGCTTGTCGAAACAAGAAAGACCAAAATGGACGAACTTGGTTAAGGTGGATGATTCTTGGACCAAATCTCTCTTAGATGGTCTCAAACTTCTCCACATGGTTTCTTGTGTCATATACATCAATCTATGCTAGACAATTGGCTTCGGTCACTTTGAAGCTTGTCGAAACAAGAAAGACCAAAATGGACGAACTTGGTTAAGGTGGATGATTCTTGGACCAAATCTCTCTTAGATGGTCTCAAATTCTCCACATGGTTTTGTCTCATATTACATCATCTATGCTAGACAATTGGCTTCGGTCAACTTTGAAGCTTGTGAAACAAGAAAGAACCAAAATGGACGAACTTGGTTAAGGTGGATGATTCTTGGACAAATCTCTCTTAGATGGTCTAAACTTCTCCATGGTTTCTTGTGTCATATTACATCAATCTATGCTAGACAATTGGCTTCGGTCAGCTTTGAAGCTTGTCGAAACAAGAAAGACCAAAATGGACGAATTGGTTAGGTGGATGATTCTTGGACCAAATCTCTCTTAGATGGTTCAAACTCTCCACATGGTTTCTTGTGCCATTTACATCAATCTATGCTAGACAATTGGCTTCGGTCAACTTGAGCTTGTCGAAACCAAGAAAGACCAAATGGACGAACTTGGTTAAGGTGGATGATTCTTGGACCAAATCATCTTAGATGGTCTCAAACTTCTCCAATGGTTTTTTGTTCAATACATCAATCTATGCTAGACAATTGTTTCGGTCAACTTTGAAGCTTGTCGAAAACAAGAAAGACCAAAATGGACGAACTTGGTTAAGGTGGATGATTTGGACCAAATCTCTCAAAGATGGTCTCAAAACTTCTCATGGTTTCTTGTGTCATATTAATCAATCTATGCTAGACAATTGGCTTCGGTCAACTTTGAAGCTTGTCGAAACCAGAAAGACCAAAATGGACGACTTGGTTAAGGTGGATGATTCTTGGACCAAATCACTCTTAGATGGTCTCAAACTTCTCACATGGTTTCTTGTCTCATATTACATCAATCTATGCTAGACAATGGCTTCGGTCAACTTTGAAGCTTGTCGAAACAAGAAAGACCAAATGGCGAACTTGGTTAAGGTGGATGATTCTTGGACCAATCTCTTTAGATGGTCTAAAACTTCTCCACATGGTTTCTTGGTCTCATATTACATCAATCTATGCTAGACAATTGCTTCGGTCAACTTTGAAGCTTGTCGAAACAAGAAAGACCAAATGGACGAACTTGGTTAAGGTGGATGATTCTTTGGCCAATCTCTCTTAGATGGTCTCAAACTTCTCCACATGGTTTCTTGTGTCATATTACATCAATCTATGCTAGACAATTGGCTTCGGTTAACTTTGAAGCTTGTCGAAACAAGAAAGACCAAAATGGACGACTGGTTAAGGTGGATGATTCTTGGCCAAATTCTCTTAGATGGTCTCAAATTCTCCACATGGTTTCTTGTCTATATTAATCAATCTATGCTAGACAATTGGCTTGGTCACTTTTGAAGCTTGTCGAAACAAAGAAAGACCAAAATGGAGAACTTGGTTAAGGTGGAGATTCTTGGCAAATCTCTCTTAGATGGTTAAAACTTCTCCACATGGTTTCTTGTGTCATATTAACAAATCTATGTAGACAATTGCTCGGTAACTTTGAAGTTGTTGAAACAAGAAGAAAAAATGGACGAATTGGTTAAGGTGGATGATTCTTGGACAAATCTCTCTTAGATGGTCTCAAACTTCTCCACATGGTTTCTTGTGTCATATTACATCAATCTAGCTAGAAATTGGCTTCGGTCAACTTTGAAGCTTGTCGAACAAAGAAAAGACAAAATGGACGAAATGGTTAAGGTGGATGATTCTTGGACAAATCACTCTTAGATGGTCTAAAACTTCTCCAATGGTTTCTTTGTTTCATATACATCAATCTATGTAGACAATTGCTTCGGTCAACTTTGATGCTTGTCGAACAAGAAGACCAAAATGGACGAACTTGGTTAAGGTGGATGATTCTTGGACCCAATCTCTCAAAGATGGTCTCAAATTTACCATTGTTTCTTTGTGTCATATTATTTCTCAATCTATGCTAGACAATTGGCTTCGGTCAGCTTGAGTATTTGAAAACAAGAAAGACCAAAATGGACGAACTTGGTAAGGTGGATGATTCTTGGACCAAATCTCTCTTAGATGGTCTAAATTCTCCACATGGTTTTTGTGCCTCAATTAATCAATCATGCTAGACAATGGTTCGGTCAACTTTGATGCTTGTCGAAACCAAGAAAGACAAAATGGAGAACTGGTTAGGTGGATGATTTTTGGCAAATCTCTGTAGATGGTCTCAAACTTCTACATGGTTTCTTGTCTCTATTTACATCAATCTATGCTAGACAATTGGCTTCGGGTCATTTGAAGCTTGTCGAAACAAGAAAGACAAATGGACGAACTTGGTTAAGGTGATGATTCTTGGACAAATCTTCAAAGATGGTCTCAAACTTCTCACTGGTTTTTGTGTCATTTTACATCAATGATGCTAGACAATTGGCTTCGGTCAGCTTTGAAGCTTGTCGAAACCAAGAAAGACCAAAATGGACGAACTTGGTTAAGGTGGATGATTCTTTGGACCAAATCATCTCTTAGATGGTCTCAAACTTCTCCACTTGGTTTCTTGTTCATATTACATCAATCTATGCTAGACAATTGGCTTCGTTCAATTTGAAGCTTGTCGAAAACCAAGAAGACCAAAATGGACGAATTGGTTAAGGTGATGATTCTTGACCAAATCTCTCTTAGATGGTTCAAACTTCTCCAATGGTTTTTGTCTATAATTTACATAATTATGCTAGATAATTGGCTTTCGGTCACTTTGAAGGCTGGTCGAAACAAGAAAGACCAAAATGGACGAACTTGGTTAAGGTGGTGATTTTTTGGCAAATCTCTTTAGGATGGTCTCAAACTTCTCCATGGTTTCTAGTGCCATATTAATCAATTATGCTAGACAATTGGCTTTATTTTTTGGTTAACTTTGATGGACACAGTGTCATGCGATCTCTTCTTTTGGTCTTCTTTGTTTCGACATCCAATCGTCGACCCAACACAACATTCTTCAATGTTATAAGCCAGAAACCATGTGGAGATTGAGATCACAGATTGATTTGTCCACTCGAAGAATAACACCTTCCAATTCACCATTTTGGTCTTTCTTTTGTCTTCAAACTTAACCGAAGGCCAAGCCAATTGTCTAGCATAGATTGATGTAATATGACAAGAAACCATGTGGAGAAGTTTGAGACCATCTAAGAGAGATTTGGTCCAAGAATCATCCACCTTACCAAGTTCGTCCATTTTGGTCTTTCTTGGTTTCGACAAGCTTCAAAGTTGACCGAAGCCAATTGTCTAGCATAGATTGATGTAATATGACACAAGAAACCATGTGGAGAAGTTTGAGACCATCTAAGAGAGATTTGGTCCAAGAATCATCCACCTTAACCAAGTTCGTCCATTTTGGTCTTTCTTGGTTTCGACAAGCTTCAAAGTTGACCGAAGCCAATTGTCTAGCATAGATTGATGTAATATGAGACAAGAAACCATGTGGAGAAGTTTGAGACCATCTAAGAGAGATTTGGTCCAAGAATCATCCACCTTAACCAAGTTCGTCCATTTTGTCTTTCTTGGTTTCGACAAGCTTCAAAGTTGACCGAAGCCAATTGTCTAGCATAGATTGATGTAATATGACACAAGAAACCATGTGGAGAAGTTTGAGACCATTTGAGAGATTTGGTCCAAGAATCATCCACCTTAACCAAGTTCGTCCATTTTGGTCTTTCTTGTTTCGACAAGCTTCAAAGTTGACCGAAGCAATTGTCTAGCATAGATTGATGTAATATGACACAAGAAACCATGTGGAGAAGTTTGAGACCATCTAAGAGAGATTTGGTCCAAGAATCATCCACCTTAACCAAGTTCGTCCATTTTGGTCTTTCTTGGTTTCGACAAGCTTCAAAGTTGACCGAAGCCAATTGTCTAGCATAGATTGATGTAATATGACACAAGAAACCATGTGGAGAAGTTTGAGACCATCTAAGAGAGATTTGGTCCAAGAATCATCCACCTTAACCAAGTTCGTCCATTTTGGTCTTTCTTGGTTTCGACAAGCTTCAAAGTTGACCGAAGCCAATTGTCTAGCATAGATTGATGTAATATGACACAAGAAACCATGTGGAGAAGTTTGAGACCATCTTTGAGAGATTTGGTCCAAGAATCATCCACCTTAACCAAGTTCGTCCATTTTGGTCTTTTTGGTTTCGACAAGCTTCAAAGTTGACCGAAGCCAATTGTCTAGCATAGATTGATGTAATATGACACAAGAAACCATGTGGAGAAGTTTGAGACCATCTAAGAGAGATTTGGTCCAAGAATCATCCACCTTAACCAAGTTCGTCCATTTTGGTCTTTTTGTTTCGACAAGCTTCAAAGTTGACCGAAGCCAATTGTCTAGCATAGATTGATGTAATATGACACAAGAAACCATGTGGAGAAGTTTGAGACCATCTAAGAGAGATTTGGTCCAAGAATCATCCACCTTAACCAAGTTCGTCCATTTTGGTCTTTCTTGGTTTCGACAAGCTTCAAAGTTGACCGAAGCCAATTGTCTAGCATAGATTGATGTAATATGACACAAGAAACCATGTGGAGAAGTTTGAGACCATCTAAGAGAGATTTGGTCCAAGAATCATCCACCTTAACCAAGTTCGTCCATTTTGGTCTTTCTTGTTTCGACAAGCTTCAAAGTTGACCGAAGCCAATTGTCTAGCATAGATTGATGTAATATGACACAAGAAACCATGTGGAGAAGTTTGAGACCATCTAAGAGAGATTTGGTCCAAGAATCATCCACCTTAACCAAGTTCGTCCATTTTGGTCTTTCTTGGTTTCGACAAGCTTCAAAGTTACCGAAGCCAATTGTCTAGCATAGATTGATGTAATATGACACAAGAAACCATGTGGAGAAGTTTGAGACCATCTAAGAGAGATTTGGTCCAAGAATCATCCACCTTAACCAAGTTCGTCCATTTTGGTCTTTTTTGGTTTCGACAAGCTTCAAAGTTGACGAAGCCAATTGTCTAGCATAGATTGATGTAATATGACACAAGAAAACATGTGGAGAAGTTTGAGACCATCTAAGAGAGATTTGGTCCAAGAATCATCCACCTTAACCAAGTTCGTCCATTTTGGTCTTTCTTGGTTTCGACAAGCTTCAAAGTTGACCGAAGCCAATTGTCTAGCATAGATTGATGTAATATGAGACAAGAAACCATGTGGAGAAGTTTGAGACCATCTAAGAGAGATTTGGTCCAAGAATCATCCACCTTAACCAAGTTCGTCCATTTTGGTCTTTCTTGGTTTCGACAAGCTTCAAAGTTGACGAAGCCAATTGTCTAGCATAGATTGATGTAATATGACACAAGAAACCATGTGGAGAAGTTTGAGACCATCTAAGAGAGATTTGGTCCAAGAATCATCCACCTTAACCAAGTTCGTCCATTTTGGTCTTTTTTTGTTTCGACAAGCTTCAAAGTTGACCGAAGCCAATTGTCTAGCATAGATTGATGTAATATGACACAAGAAACCATGTGGAGAAGTTTGAGACCATCTAGAGAGATTTGGTCCAAGAATCATCCACCTTAACCAAGTTCGTCCATTTTGGTCTTTCTTGGTTTCGACAAGCTTCAAAGTTGACCGAAGCCAATTGTCTAGCATAGATTGATGTAATATGACACAAGAAACCATGTGGAGAAGTTTGAGACCATCTAAGAGAGATTTGGTCCAAGAATCATCCACCTTAACCAAGTTCGTCCATTTTGGTTCTTGGTTTCGACAAGCTTCAAAGTTGACCGAAGCCAATTGTCTAGCATAGATTGATGTAATATGACACAAGAAACCATGTGGAGAAGTTTGAGACCATCTAAGAGAGATTTGGTCCAAGAATCATCCACCTTAACCAAGTTCGTCCATTTTGGTCTTTCTTGGTTTCGACAAGCTTCAAAGTTGACCGAAGCCAATTGTCTAGCATAGATTGATGTAATATGACACAAGAAACCATGTGGAGAAGTTTGAGACCATCTAAGAGAGATTTGGTCCAAGAATCATCCACCTTAACCAAGTTCGTCCATTTTGGTCTTTCTTGGTTTCGACAAGCTTCAAAGTTGACCGAAGCCAATTGTCTAGCATAGATTGATGTAATATGACACAAGAAACCATGTGGAGAAGTTTGAGACCATCTAAGAGAGATTTGGTCCAAGAATCATCCACCTTAACCAAGTTCGTCCATTTTGGTCTTTCTTGGTTTCGACAAGCTTCAAAGTTGACCGAAGCCAATTGTCTAGCATAGATTGATGTAATATGACACAAGAAACCATGTGGAGAAGTTTGAGACCATCTAAGAGAGATTTGGTCCAAGAATCATCCACCTTAACCAAGTTCGTCCATTTTGGTCTTTCTTGGTTTCGACAAGCTTCAAAGTTGACCGAAGCCAATTGTCTAGCATAGATTGATGTAATATGACACAAGAAACCATGTGGAGAAGTTTGAGACCATCTAAGAGAGATTTGGTCCAAGAATCATCCACCTTAACCAAGTTCGTCCATTTTGGTCTTTCTTGGTTTCGACAAGCTTCAAAGTTGACCGAAGCCAATTGTCTAGCATAGATTGATGTAATATGACACAAGAAACCATGTGGAGAAGTTTGAGACCATCTAAGAGAGATTTGGTCCAAGAATCATCCACCTTAACCAAGTTCGTCCATTTTGGTCTTTCTTGGTTTCGACAAGCTTCAAAGTTGACCGAAGCCAATTGTCTAGCATAGATTGATGTAATATGACACAAGAAACCATGTGGAGAAGTTTGAGACCATCTAAGAGAGATTTGGTCCAAGAATCATCCACCTTAACCAAGTTCGTCCATTTTGGTCTTTCTTGGTTTCGACAAGCTTCAAAGTTGACCGAAGCCAATTGTCTAGCATAGATTGATGTAATATGACACAAGAAACCATGTGGAGAAGTTTGAGACCATCTAAGAGAGATTTGGTCCAAGAATCATCCACCTTAACCAAGTTCGTCCATTTTGGTCTTTCTTGGTTTCGACAAGCTTCAAAGTTGACCGAAGCCAATTGTCTAGCATAGATTGATGTAATATGACACAAGAAACCATGTGGAGAAGTTTGAGACCATCTAAGAGAGATTTGGTCCAAGAATCATCCACCTTAACCAAGTTCGTCCATTTTGGTCTTTCTTGGTTTCGACAAGCTTCAAAGTTGACCGAAGCCAATTGTCTAGCATAGATTGATGTAATATGACACAAGAAACCATGTGGAGAAGTTTGAGACCATCTAAGAGAGATTTGGTCCAAGAATCATCCACCTTAACCAAGTTCGTCCATTTTGGTCTTTCTTGTTTCGACAAGCTTCAAAGTTGACCGAAGCCAATTGTCTAGCATAGATTGATGTAATATGACACAAGAAACCATGTGGAGAAGTTTGAGACCATCTAAGAGAGATTTGGTCCAAGAATCATCCACCTTAACCAAGTTCGTCCATTTTGGTCTTTCTTGGTTTCGACAAGCTTCAAAGTTGACCGAAGCCAATTGTCTAGCATAGATTGATGTAATATGACACAAGAAACCATGTGGAGAAGTTTGAGACCATCTAAGAGAGATTTGGTCCAAGAATCATCCACCTTAACCAAGTTCGTCCATTTTGGTCTTTCTTGGTTTCGACAAGCTTCAAAGTTGACCGAAGCCAATTGTCTAGCATAGATTGATGTAATATGACACAAGAAACCATGTGGAGAAGTTTGAGACCATCTAAGAGAGATTTGGTCCAAGAATCATCCACCTTAACCAAGTTCGTCCATTTTGGTCTTTCTTGGTTTCGACAAGCTTCAAAGTTGACCGAAGCCAATTGTCTAGCATAGATTGATGTAATATGACACAAGAAACCATGTGGAGAAGTTTGAGACCATCTAAGAGAGATTTGGTCCAAGAATCATCCACCTTAACCAAGTTCGTCCATTTTGGTCTTTCTTGGTTTCGACAAGCTTCAAAGTTGACCGAAGCCAATTGTCTAGCATAGATTGATGTAATATGACACAAGAAACCATGTGGAGAAGTTTGAGACCATCTAAGAGAGATTTGGTCCAAGAATCATCCACCTTAACCAAGTTCGTCCATTTTGGTCTTTCTTGGTTTCGACAAGCTTCAAAGTTGACCGAAGCCAATTGTCTAGCATAGATTGATGTAATATGACACAAGAAACCATGTGGAGAAGTTTGAGACCATCTAAGAGAGATTTGGTCCAAGAATCATCCACCTTAACCAAGTTCGTCCATTTTGGTCTTTCTTGGTTTCGACAAGCTTCAAAGTTGACCGAAGCCAATTGTCTAGCATAGATTGATGTAATATGACACAAGAAACCATGTGGAGAAGTTTGAGACCATCTAAGAGAGATTTGGTCCAAGAATCATCCACCTTAACCAAGTTCGTCCATTTTGGTCTTTCTTGGTTTCGACAAGCTTCAAAGTTGACCGAAGCCAATTGTCTAGCATAGATTGATGTAATATGACACAAGAAACCATGTGGAGAAGTTTGAGACCATCTAAGAGAGATTTGGTCCAAGAATCATCCACCTTAACCAAGTTCGTCCATTTTGGTCTTTCTTGGTTTCGACAAGCTTCAAAGTTGACCGAAGCCAATTGTCTAGCATAGATTGATGTAATATGACACAAGAAACCATGTGGAGAAGTTTGAGACCATCTAAGAGAGATTTGGTCCAAGAATCATCCACCTTAACCAAGTTCGTCCATTTTGGTCTTTCTTGTTTCGACAAGCTTCAAAGTTGACCGAAGCCAATTGTCTAGCATAGATTGATGTAATATGACACAAGAAACCATGTGGAGAAGTTTGAGACCATCTAAGAGAGATTTGGTCCAAGAATCATCCACCTTAACCAAGTTCGTCCATTTTGGTCTTTCTTGGTTTCGACAAGCTTCAAAGTTGACCGAAGCCAATTGTCTAGCATAGATTGATGTAATATGACACAAGAAACCATGTGGAGAAGTTTGAGACCATCTAAGAGAGATTTGGTCCAAGAATCATCCACCTTAACCAAGTTCGTCCATTTTGGTCTTTCTTGGTTTCGACAAGCTTCAAAGTTGACCGAAGCCAATTGTCTAGCATAGATTGATGTAATATGACACAAGAAACCATGTGGAGAAGTTTGAGACCATCTAAGAGAGATTTGGTCCAAGAATCATCCACCTTAACCAAGTTCGTCCATTTTGGTCTTTCTTGGTTTCGACAAGCTTCAAAGTTGACCGAAGCCAATTGTCTAGCATAGATTGATGTAATATGACACAAGAAACCATGTGGAGAAGTTTGAGACCATCTAAGAGAGATTTGGTCCAAGAATCATCCACCTTAACCAAGTTCGTCCATTTTGGTCTTTCTTGGTTTCGACAAGCTTCAAAGTTGACCGAAGCCAATTGTCTAGCATAGATTGATGTAATATGACACAAGAAACCATGTGGAGAAGTTTGAGACCATCTAAGAGAGATTTGGTCCAAGAATCATCCACCTTAACCAAGTTCGTCCATTTTGGTCTTTCTTGTTTCGACAAGCTTCAAAGTTGACCGAAGCCAATTGTCTAGCATAGATTGATGTAATATGACACAAGAAACCATGTGGAGAAGTTTGAGACCATCTAAGAGAGATTTGGTCCAAGAATCATCCACCTTAACCAAGTTCGTCCATTTTGGTCTTTCTTGGTTTCGACAAGCTTCAAAGTTGACCGAAGCCAATTGTCTAGCATAGATTGATGTAATATGACACAAGAAACCATGTGGAGAAGTTTGAGACCATCTAAGAGAGATTTGGTCCAAGAATCATCCACCTTAACCAAGTTCGTCCATTTTGGTCTTTCTTGGTTTCGACAAGCTTCAAAGTTGACCGAAGCCAATTGTCTAGCATAGATTGATGTAATATGACACAAGAAACCATGTGGAGAAGTTTGAGACCATCTAAGAGAGATTTGGTCCAAGAATCATCCACCTTAACCAAGTTCGTCCATTTTGGTCTTTCTTGGTTTCGACAAGCTTCAAAGTTGACCGAAGCCAATTGTCTAGCATAGATTGATGTAATATGACACAAGAAACCATGTGGAGAAGTTTGAGACCATCTAAGAGAGATTTGGTCCAAGAATCATCCACCTTAACCAAGTTCGTCCATTTTGGTCTTTCTTTGTTTCGACAAGCTTCAAAGTTGACCGAAGCCAATTGTCTAGCATAGATTGATGTAATATGACACAAGAAACCATGTGGAGAAGTTTGAGACCATCTAAGAGAGATTTGGTCCAAGAATCATCCATTTTGGTCTTTCTTGGTTTCGACAAGCTTCAAAGTTGACCGAAGCCAATTGTCTAGCATAGATTGATGTAATATGACACAAGAAACCATGTGGAGAAGTTTGAGACCATCTAAGAGAGATTTGGTCCAAGAATCATCCACCTTAACCAAGTTCGTCCATTTTGGTCTTTCTTGGTTTCGACAAGCTTCAAAGTTGACCGAAGCCAATTGTCTAGCATAGATTGATGTAATATGACACAAGAAACCATGTGGAGAAGTTTGAGACCATCTAAGAGAGATTTGGTCCAAGAATCATCCACCTTAACCAAGTTCGTCCATTTTGGTCTTTCTTGGTTTCGACAAGCTTCAAAGTTGACCGAAGCCAATTGTCTAGCATAGATTGATGTAATATGACACAAGAAACCATGTGGAGAAGTTTGAGACCATCTAAGAGAGATTTGGTCCAAGAATCATCCACCTTAACCAAGTTCGTCCATTTTGGTCTTTCTTGGTTTCGACAAGCTTCAAAGTTGACCGAAGCCAATTGTCTAGCATAGATTGATGTAATATGACACAAGAAACCATGTGGAGAAGTTTGAGACCATCTAAGAGAGATTTGGTCCAAGAATCATCCACCTTAACCAAGTTCGTCCATTTTGGTCTTTCTTGGTTTCGACAAGCTTCAAAGTTGACCGAAGCCAATTGTCTAGCATAGATTGATGTAATATGACACAAGAAACCATGTGGAGAAGTTTGAGACCATCTAAGAGAGATTTGGTCCAAGAATCATCCACCTTAACCAAGTTCGTCCATTTTGGTCTTTCTTGGTTTCGACAAGCTTCAAAGTTGACCGAAGCCAATTGTCTAGCATAGATTGATGTAATATGACACAAGAAACCATGTGGAGAAGTTTGAGACCATCTAAGAGAGATTTGGTCCAAGAATCATCCACCTTAACCAAGTTCGTCCATTTTGGTCTTTCTTGGTTTCGACAAGCTTCAAAGTTGACCGAAGCCAATTGTCTAGCATAGATTGATGTAATATGACACAAGAAACCATGTGGAGAAGTTTGAGACCATCTAAGAGAGATTTGGTCCAAGAATCATCCACCTTAACCAAGTTCGTCCATTTTGGTCTTTCTTTGTTTCGACAAGCTTCAAAGTTGACCGAAGCCAATTGTCTAGCATAGATTGATGTAATATGACACAAGAAACCATGTGGAGAAGTTTGAGACCATCTAAGAGAGATTTGGTCCAAGAATCATCCACCTTAACCAAGTTCGTCCATTTTGGTCTTTCTTGGTTTCGACAAGCTTCAAAGTTGACCGAAGCCAATTGTCTAGCATAGATTGATGTAATATGACACAAGAAACCATGTGGAGAAGTTTGAGACCATCTAAGAGAGATTTGGTCCAAGAATCATCCACCTTAACCAAGTTCGTCCATTTTGGTCTTTCTTGGTTTCGACAAGCTTCAAAGTTGACCGAAGCCAATTGTCTAGCATAGATTGATGTAATATGACACAAGAAACCATGTGGAGAAGTTTGAGACCATCTAAGAGAGATTTGGTCCAAGAATCATCCACCTTAACCAAGTTCGTCCATTTTGGTCTTTCTTTGTTTCGACAAGCTTCAAAGTTGACCGAAGCCAATTGTCTAGCATAGATTGATGTAATATGACACAAGAAACCATGTGGAGAAGTTTGAGACCATCTAAGAGAGATTTGGTCCAAGAATCATCCACCTTAACCAAGTTCGTCCATTTTGGTCTTTCTTTGTTTCGACAAGCTTCAAAGTTGACCGAAGCCAATTGTCTAGCATAGATTGATGTAATATGACACAAGAAACCATGTGGAGAAGTTTGAGACCATCTAAGAGAGATTTGGTCCAAGAATCATCCACCTTAACCAAGTTCGTCCATTTTGGTCTTTCTTGGTTTCGACAAGCTTCAAAGTTGACCGAAGCCAATTGTCTAGCATAGATTGATGTAATATGACACAAGAAACCATGTGGAGAAGTTTGAGACCATCTAAGAGAGATTTGGTCCAAGAATCATCCACCTTAACCAAGTTCGTCCATTTTGGTCTTTCTTGGTTTCGACAAGCTTCAAAGTTGACCGAAGCCAATTGTCTAGCATAGATTGATGTAATATGACACAAGAAACCATGTGGAGAAGTTTGAGACCATCTAAGAGAGATTTGGTCCAAGAATCATCCACCTTAACCAAGTTCGTCCATTTTGGTCTTTCTTTGTTTCGACAAGCTTCAAAGTTGACCGAAGCCAATTGTCTAGCATAGATTGATGTAATATGACACAAGAAACCATGTGGAGAAGTTTGAGACCATCTAAGAGAGATTTGGTCCAAGAATCATCCACCTTAACCAAGTTCGTCCATTTTGGTCTTTCTTGGTTTCGACAAGCTTCAAAGTTGACCGAAGCCAATTGTCTAGCATAGATTGATGTAATATGACACAAGAAACCATGTGGAGAAGTTTGAGACCATCTAAGAGAGATTTGGTCCAAGAATCATCCACCTTAACCAAGTTCGTCCATTTTGGTCTTTCTTGGTTTCGACAAGCTTCAAAGTTGACCGAAGCCAATTGTCTAGCATAGATTGATGTAATATGACACAAGAAACCATGTGGAGAAGTTTGAGACCATCTAAGAGAGATTTGGTCCAAGAATCATCCACCTTAACCAAGTTCGTCCATTTTGGTCTTTCTTGGTTTCGACAAGCTTCAAAGTTGACCGAAGCCAATTGTCTAGCATAGATTGATGTAATATGACACAAGAAACCATGTGGAGAAGTTTGAGACCATCTAAGAGAGATTTGGTCCAAGAATCATCCACCTTAACCAAGTTCGTCCATTTTGGTCTTTCTTTGTTTCGACAAGCTTCAAAGTTGACCGAAGCCAATTGTCTAGCATAGATTGATGTAATATGACACAAGAAACCATGTGGAGAAGTTTGAGACCATCTAAGAGAGATTTGGTCCAAGAATCATCCACCTTAACCAAGTTCGTCCATTTTGGTCTTTCTTGGTTTCGACAAGCTTCAAAGTTGACCGAAGCCAATTGTCTAGCATAGATTGATGTAATATGACACAAGAAACCATGTGGAGAAGTTTGAGACCATCTAAGAGAGATTTGGTCCAAGAATCATCCACCTTAACCAAGTTCGTCCATTTTGGTCTTTCTTGGTTTCGACAAGCTTCAAAGTTGACCGAAGCCAATTGTCTAGCATAGATTGATGTAATATGACACAAGAAACCATGTGGAGAAGTTTGAGACCATCTAAGAGAGATTTGGTCCAAGAATCATCCACCTTAACCAAGTTCGTCCATTTTGGTCTTTCTTGGTTTCGACAAGCTTCAAAGTTGACCGAAGCCAATTGTCTAGCATAGATTGATGTAATATGACACAAGAAACCATGTGGAGAAGTTTGAGACCATCTAAGAGAGATTTGGTCCAAGAATCATCCACCTTAACCAAGTTCGTCCATTTTGGTCTTTCTTGTTGTTTCGACAAGCTTCAAAGTTGACCGAAGCCAATTGTCTAGCATAGATTGATGTAATATGACACAAGAAACCATGTGGAGAAGTTTGAGACCATCTAAGAGAGATTTGGTCCAAGAATCATCCACCTTAACCAAGTTCGTCCATTTTGGTCTTTCTTGGTTTCGACAAGCTTCAAAGTTGACCGAAGCCAATTGTCTAGCATAGATTGATGTAATATGACACAAGAAACCATGTGGAGAAGTTTGAGACCATCTAAGAGAGATTTGGTCCAAGAATCATCCACCTTAACCAAGTTCGTCCATTTTGGTCTTTCTTTGTTTCGACAAGCTTCAAAGTTGACCGAAGCCAATTGTCTAGCATAGATTGATGTAATATGACACAAGAAACCATGTGGAGAAGTTTGAGACCATCTAAGAGAGATTTGGTCCAAGAATCATCCACCTTAACCAAGTTCGTCCATTTTGGTCTTTCTTGGTTTCGACAAGCTTCAAAGTTGACCGAAGCCAATTGTCTAGCATAGATTGATGTAATATGACACAAGAAACCATGTGGAGAAGTTTGAGACCATCTAAGAGAGATTTGGTCCAAGAATCATCCACCTTAACCAAGTTCGTCCATTTTGGTCTTTCTTTGTTTCGACAAGCTTCAAAGTTGACCGAAGCCAATTGTCTAGCATAGATTGATGTAATATGACACAAGAAACCATGTGGAGAAGTTTGAGACCATCTAAGAGAGATTTGGTCCAAGAATCATCCACCTTAACCAAGTTCGTCCATTTTGGTCTTTCTTGGTTTCGACAAGCTTCAAAGTTGACCGAAGCCAATTGTCTAGCATAGATTGATGTAATATGACACAAGAAACCATGTGGAGAAGTTTGAGACCATCTAAGAGAGATTTGGTCCAAGAATCATCCACCTTAACCAAGTTCGTCCATTTTGGTCTTTCTTGGTTTCGACAAGCTTCAAAGTTGACCGAAGCCAATTGTCTAGCATAGATTGATGTAATATGACACAAGAAACCATGTGGAGAAGTTTGAGACCATCTAAGAGAGATTTGGTCCAAGAATCATCCACCTTAACCAAGTTCGTCCATTTTGGTCTTTCTTTGTTTCGACAAGCTTCAAAGTTGACCGAAGCCAATTGTCTAGCATAGATTGATGTAATATGACACAAGAAACCATGTGGAGAAGTTTGAGACCATCTAAGAGAGATTTGGTCCAAGAATCATCCACCTTAACCAAGTTCGTCCATTTTGGTCTTTCTTGGTTTCGACAAGCTTCAAAGTTGACCGAAGCCAATTGTCTAGCATAGATTGATGTAATATGACACAAGAAACCATGTGGAGAAGTTTGAGACCATCTAAGAGAGATTTGGTCCAAGAATCATCCACCTTAACCAAGTTCGTCCATTTTGGTCTTTCTTGGTTTCGACAAGCTTCAAAGTTGACCGAAGCCAATTGTCTAGCATAGATTGATGTAATATGACACAAGAAACCATGTGGAGAAGTTTGAGACCATCTAAGAGAGATTTGGTCCAAGAATCATCCACCTTAACCAAGTTCGTCCATTTTGGTCTTTCTTGGTTTCGACAAGCTTCAAAGTTGACCGAAGCCAATTGTCTAGCATAGATTGATGTAATATGACACAAGAAACCATGTGGAGAAGTTTGAGACCATCTAAGAGAGATTTGGTCCAAGAATCATCCACCTTAACCAAGTTCGTCCATTTTGGTCTTTCTTGGTTTCGACAAGCTTCAAAGTTGACCGAAGCCAATTGTCTAGCATAGATTGATGTAATATGACACAAGAAACCATGTGGAGAAGTTTGAGACCATCTAAGAGAGATTTGGTCCAAGAATCATCCACCTTAACCAAGTTCGTCCATTTTGGTCTTTCTTGGTTTCGACAAGCTTCAAAGTTGACCGAAGCCAATTGTCTAGCATAGATTGATGTAATATGACACAAGAAACCATGTGGAGAAGTTTGAGACCATCTAAGAGAGATTTGGTCCAAGAATCATCCACCTTAACCAAGTTCGTCCATTTTGGTCTTTCTTGGTTTCGACAAGCTTCAAAGTTGACCGAAGCCAATTGTCTAGCATAGATTGATGTAATATGACACAAGAAACCATGTGGAGAAGTTTGAGACCATCTAAGAGAGATTTGGTCCAAGAATCATCCACCTTAACCAAGTTCGTCCATTTTGGTCTTTCTTTGTTTCGACAAGCTTCAAAGTTGACCGAAGCCAATTGTCTAGCATAGATTGATGTAATATGACACAAGAAACCATGTGGAGAAGTTTGAGACCATCTAAGAGAGATTTGGTCCAAGAATCATCCACCTTAACCAAGTTCGTCCATTTTGGTCTTTCTTTGTTTCGACAAGCTTCAAAGTTGACCGAAGCCAATTGTCTAGCATAGATTGATGTAATATGACACAAGAAACCATGTGGAGAAGTTTGAGACCATCTAAGAGAGATTTGGTCCAAGAATCATCCACCTTAACCAAGTTCGTCCATTTTGGTCTTTCTTGGTTTCGACAAGCTTCAAAGTTGACCGAAGCCAATTGTCTAGCATAGATTGATGTAATATGACACAAGAAACCATGTGGAGAAGTTTGAGACCATCTAAGAGAGATTTGGTCCAAGAATCATCCACCTTAACCAAGTTCGTCCATTTTGGTCTTTCTTGGTTTCGACAAGCTTCAAAGTTGACCGAAGCCAATTGTCTAGCATAGATTGATGTAATATGACACAAGAAACCATGTGGAGAAGTTTGAGACCATCTAAGAGAGATTTGGTCCAAGAATCATCCACCTTAACCAAGTTCGTCCATTTTGGTCTTTCTTTGTTTCGACAAGCTTCAAAGTTGACCGAAGCCAATTGTCTAGCATAGATTGATGTAATATGACACAAGAAACCATGTGGAGAAGTTTGAGACCATCTAAGAGAGATTTGGTCCAAGAATCATCCACCTTAACCAAGTTCGTCCATTTTGGTCTTTCTTTGTTTCGACAAGCTTCAAAGTTGACCGAAGCCAATTGTCTAGCATAGATTGATGTAATATGACACAAGAAACCATGTGGAGAAGTTTGAGACCATCTAAGAGAGATTTGGTCCAAGAATCATCCACCTTAACCAAGTTCGTCCATTTTGGTCTTTCTTGGTTTCGACAAGCTTCAAAGTTGACCGAAGCCAATTGTCTAGCATAGATTGATGTAATATGACACAAGAAACCATGTGGAGAAGTTTGAGACCATCTAAGAGAGATTTGGTCCAAGAATCATCCACCTTAACCAAGTTCGTCCATTTTGGTCTTTCTTGGTTTCGACAAGCTTCAAAGTTGACCGAAGCCAATTGTCTAGCATAGATTGATGTAATATGACACAAGAAACCATGTGGAGAAGTTTGAGACCATCTAAGAGAGATTTGGTCCAAGAATCATCCACCTTAACCAAGTTCGTCCATTTTGGTCTTTCTTTGTTTCGACAAGCTTCAAAGTTGACCGAAGCCAATTGTCTAGCATAGATTGATGTAATATGACACAAGAAACCATGTGGAGAAGTTTGAGACCATCTAAGAGAGATTTGGTCCAAGAATCATCCACCTTAACCAAGTTCGTCCATTTTGGTCTTTCTTGGTTTCGACAAGCTTCAAAGTTGACCGAAGCCAATTGTCTAGCATAGATTGATGTAATATGACACAAGAAACCATGTGGAGAAGTTTGAGACCATCTAAGAGAGATTTGGTCCAAGAATCATCCACCTTAACCAAGTTCGTCCATTTTGGTCTTTCTTGTTTCGACAAGCTTCAAAGTTGACCGAAGCCAATTGTCTAGCATAGATTGATGTAATATGACACAAGAAACCATGTGGAGAAGTTTGAGACCATCTAAGAGAGATTTGGTCCAAGAATCATCCACCTTAACCAAGTTCGTCCATTTTGGTCTTTCTTTGTTTCGACAAGCTTCAAAGTTGACCGAAGCCAATTGTCTAGCATAGATTGATGTAATATGACACAAGAAACCATGTGGAGAAGTTTGAGACCATCTAAGAGAGATTTGGTCCAAGAATCATCCACCTTAACCAAGTTCGTCCATTTTGGTCTTTCTTGGTTTCGACAAGCTTCAAAGTTGACCGAAGCCAATTGTCTAGCATAGATTGATGTAATATGACACAAGAAACCATGTGGAGAAGTTTGAGACCATCTAAGAGAGATTTGGTCCAAGAATCATCCACCTTAACCAAGTTCGTCCATTTTGGTCTTTCTTGGTTTCGACAAGCTTCAAAGTTGACCGAAGCCAATTGTCTAGCATAGATTGATGTAATATGACACAAGAAACCATGTGGAGAAGTTTGAGACCATCTAAGAGAGATTTGGTCCAAGAATCATCCACCTTAACCAAGTTCGTCCATTTTGGTCTTTCTTGGTTTCGACAAGCTTCAAAGTTGACCGAAGCCAATTGTCTAGCATAGATTGATGTAATATGACACAAGAAACCATGTGGAGAAGTTTGAGACCATCTAAGAGAGATTTGGTCCAAGAATCATCCACCTTAACCAAGTTCGTCCATTTTGGTCTTTCTTGTTTCGACAAGCTTCAAAGTTGACCGAAGCCAATTGTCTAGCATAGATTGATGTAATATGACACAAGAAACCATGTGGAGAAGTTTGAGACCATCTAAGAGAGATTTGGTCCAAGAATCATCCACCTTAACCAAGTTCGTCCATTTTGGTCTTTCTTGGTTTCGACAAGCTTCAAAGTTGACCGAAGCCAATTGTCTAGCATAGATTGATGTAATATGACACAAGAAACCATGTGGAGAAGTTTGAGACCATCTAAGAGAGATTTGGTCCAAGAATCATCCACCTTAACCAAGTTCGTCCATTTTGGTCTTTCTTGTTTCGACAAGCTTCAAAGTTGACCGAAGCCAATTGTCTAGCATAGATTGATGTAATATGACACAAGAAACCATGTGGAGAAGTTTGAGACCATCTAAGAGAGATTTGGTCCAAGAATCATCCACCTTAACCAAGTTCGTCCATTTTGGTCTTTCTTGGTTTCGACAAGCTTCAAAGTTGACCGAAGCCAATTGTCTAGCATAGATTGATGTAATATGACACAAGAAACCATGTGGAGAAGTTTGAGACCATCTAAGAGAGATTTGGTCCAAGAATCATCCACCTTAACCAAGTTCGTCCATTTTGGTCTTTCTTTGTTTCGACAAGCTTCAAAGTTGACCGAAGCCAATTGTCTAGCATAGATTGATGTAATATGACACAAGAAACCATGTGGAGAAGTTTGAGACCATCTAAGAGAGATTTGGTCCAAGAATCATCCACCTTAACCAAGTTCGTCCATTTTGGTCTTTCTTGGTTTCGACAAGCTTCAAAGTTGACCGAAGCCAATTGTCTAGCATAGATTGATGTAATATGACACAAGAAACCATGTGGAGAAGTTTGAGACCATCTAAGAGAGATTTGGTCCAAGAATCATCCACCTTAACCAAGTTCGTCCATTTTGGTCTTTCTTGTTTCGACAAGCTTCAAAGTTGACCGAAGCCAATTGTCTAGCATAGATTGATGTAATATGACACAAGAAACCATGTGGAGAAGTTTGAGACCATCTAAGAGAGATTTGGTCCAAGAATCATCCACCTTAACCAAGTTCGTCCATTTTGGTCTTTCTTGGTTTCGACAAGCTTCAAAGTTGACCGAAGCCAATTGTCTAGCATAGATTGATGTAATATGACACAAGAAACCATGTGGAGAAGTTTGAGACCATCTAAGAGAGATTTGGTCCAAGAATCATCCACCTTAACCAAGTTCGTCCATTTTGGTCTTTCTTGGTTTCGACAAGCTTCAAAGTTGACCGAAGCCAATTGTCTAGCATAGATTGATGTAATATGACACAAGAAACCATGTGGAGAAGTTTGAGACCATCTAAGAGAGATTTGGTCCAAGAATCATCCACCTTAACCAAGTTCGTCCATTTTGGTCTTTCTTGGTTTCGACAAGCTTCAAAGTTGACCGAAGCCAATTGTCTAGCATAGATTGATGTAATATGACACAAGAAACCATGTGGAGAAGTTTGAGACCATCTAAGAGAGATTTGGTCCAAGAATCATCCACCTTAACCAAGTTCGTCCATTTTGGTCTTTCTTTGTTTCGACAAGCTTCAAAGTTGACCGAAGCCAATTGTCTAGCATAGATTGATGTAATATGACACAAGAAACCATGTGGAGAAGTTTGAGACCATCTAAGAGAGATTTGGTCCAAGAATCATCCACCTTAACCAAGTTCGTCCATTTTGGTCTTTCTTGGTTTCGACAAGCTTCAAAGTTGACCGAAGCCAATTGTCTAGCATAGATTGATGTAATATGACACAAGAAACCATGTGGAGAAGTTTGAGACCATCTAAGAGAGATTTGGTCCAAGAATCATCCACCTTAACCAAGTTCGTCCATTTTGGTCTTTCTTGGTTTCGACAAGCTTCAAAGTTGACCGAAGCCAATTGTCTAGCATAGATTGATGTAATATGACACAAGAAACCATGTGGAGAAGTTTGAGACCATCTAAGAGAGATTTGGTCCAAGAATCATCCACCTTAACCAAGTTCGTCCATTTTGGTCTTTCTTGGTTTCGACAAGCTTCAAAGTTGACCGAAGCCAATTGTCTAGCATAGATTGATGTAATATGACACAAGAAACCATGTGGAGAAGTTTGAGACCATCTAAGAGAGATTTGGTCCAAGAATCATCCACCTTAACCAAGTTCGTCCATTTTGGTCTTTCTTGTTTCGACAAGCTTCAAAGTTGACCGAAGCCAATTGTCTAGCATAGATTGATGTAATATGACACAAGAAACCATGTGGAGAAGTTTGAGACCATCTAAGAGAGATTTGGTCCAAGAATCATCCACCTTAACCAAGTTCGTCCATTTTGGTCTTTCTTTGTTTCGACAAGCTTCAAAGTTGACCGAAGCCAATTGTCTAGCATAGATTGATGTAATATGACACAAGAAACCATGTGGAGAAGTTTGAGACCATCTAAGAGAGATTTGGTCCAAGAATCATCCACCTTAACCAAGTTCGTCCATTTTGGTCTTTCTTTGTTTCGACAAGCTTCAAAGTTGACCGAAGCCAATTGTCTAGCATAGATTGATGTAATATGACACAAGAAACCATGTGGAGAAGTTTGAGACCATCTAAGAGAGATTTGGTCCAAGAATCATCCACCTTAACCAAGTTCGTCCATTTTGGTCTTTCTTGGTTTCGACAAGCTTCAAAGTTGACCGAAGCCAATTGTCTAGCATAGATTGATGTAATATGACACAAGAAACCATGTGGAGAAGTTTGAGACCATCTAAGAGAGATTTGGTCCAAGAATCATCCACCTTAACCAAGTTCGTCCATTTTGGTCTTTCTTTGTTTCGACAAGCTTCAAAGTTGACCGAAGCCAATTGTCTAGCATAGATTGATGTAATATGACACAAGAAACCATGTGGAGAAGTTTGAGACCATCTAAGAGAGATTTGGTCCAAGAATCATCCACCTTAACCAAGTTCGTCCATTTTGGTCTTTCTTTGTTTCGACAAGCTTCAAAGTTGACCGAAGCCAATTGTCTAGCATAGATTGATGTAATATGACACAAGAAACCATGTGGAGAAGTTTGAGACCATCTAAGAGAGATTTGGTCCAAGAATCATCCACCTTAACCAAGTTCGTCCATTTTGGTCTTTCTTTGTTTCGACAAGCTTCAAAGTTGACCGAAGCCAATTGTCTAGCATAGATTGATGTAATATGACACAAGAAACCATGTGGAGAAGTTTGAGACCATCTAAGAGAGATTTGGTCCAAGAATCATCCACCTTAACCAAGTTCGTCCATTTTGGTCTTTCTTGTTTCGACAAGCTTCAAAGTTGACCGAAGCCAATTGTCTAGCATAGATTGATGTAATATGACACAAGAAACCATGTGGAGAAGTTTGAGACCATCTAAGAGAGATTTGGTCCAAGAATCATCCACCTTAACCAAGTTCGTCCATTTTGGTCTTTCTTTGTTTCGACAAGCTTCAAAGTTGACCGAAGCCAATTGTCTAGCATAGATTGATGTAATATGACACAAGAAACCATGTGGAGAAGTTTGAGACCATCTAAGAGAGATTTGGTCCAAGAATCATCCACCTTAACCAAGTTCGTCCATTTTGGTCTTTCTTGTTTCGACAAGCTTCAAAGTTGACCGAAGCCAATTGTCTAGCATAGATTGATGTAATATGACACAAGAAACCATGTGGAGAAGTTTGAGACCATCTAAGAGAGATTTGGTCCAAGAATCATCCACCTTAACCAAGTTCGTCCATTTTGGTCTTTCTTGGTTTCGACAAGCTTCAAAGTTGACCGAAGCCAATTGTCTAGCATAGATTGATGTAATATGACACAAGAAACCATGTGGAGAAGTTTGAGACCATCTAAGAGAGATTTGGTCCAAGAATCATCCACCTTAACCAAGTTCGTCCATTTTGGTCTTTCTTGTTTCGACAAGCTTCAAAGTTGACCGAAGCCAATTGTCTAGCATAGATTGATGTAATATGACACAAGAAACCATGTGGAGAAGTTTGAGACCATCTAAGAGAGATTTGGTCCAAGAATCATCCACCTTAACCAAGTTCGTCCATTTTGGTCTTTCTTGGTTTCGACAAGCTTCAAAGTTGACCGAAGCCAATTGTCTAGCATAGATTGATGTAATATGACACAAGAAACCATGTGGAGAAGTTTGAGACCATCTAAGAGAGATTTGGTCCAAGAATCATCCACCTTAACCAAGTTCGTCCATTTTGGTCTTTCTTTGTTTCGACAAGCTTCAAAGTTGACCGAAGCCAATTGTCTAGCATAGATTGATGTAATATGACACAAGAAACCATGTGGAGAAGTTTGAGACCATCTAAGAGAGATTTGGTCCAAGAATCATCCACCTTAACCAAGTTCGTCCATTTTGGTCTTTCTTGGTTTCGACAAGCTTCAAAGTTGACCGAAGCCAATTGTCTAGCATAGATTGATGTAATATGACACAAGAAACCATGTGGAGAAGTTTGAGACCATCTAAGAGAGATTTGGTCCAAGAATCATCCACCTTAACCAAGTTCGTCCATTTTGGTCTTTCTTGGTTTCGACAAGCTTCAAAGTTGACCGAAGCCAATTGTCTAGCATAGATTGATGTAATATGACACAAGAAACCATGTGGAGAAGTTTGAGACCATCTAAGAGAGATTTGGTCCAAGAATCATCCACCTTAACCAAGTTCGTCCATTTTGGTCTTTCTTTGTTTCGACAAGCTTCAAAGTTGACCGAAGCCAATTGTCTAGCATAGATTGATGTAATATGACACAAGAAACCATGTGGAGAAGTTTGAGACCATCTAAGAGAGATTTGGTCCAAGAATCATCCACCTTAACCAAGTTCGTCCATTTTGGTCTTTCTTGTTTCGACAAGCTTCAAAGTTGACCGAAGCCAATTGTCTAGCATAGATTGATGTAATATGACACAAGAAACCATGTGGAGAAGTTTGAGACCATCTAAGAGAGATTTGGTCCAAGAATCATCCACCTTAACCAAGTTCGTCCATTTTGGTCTTTCTTGGTTTCGACAAGCTTCAAAGTTGACCGAAGCCAATTGTCTAGCATAGATTGATGTAATATGACACAAGAAACCATGTGGAGAAGTTTGAGACCATCTAAGAGAGATTTGGTCCAAGAATCATCCACCTTAACCAAGTTCGTCCATTTTGGTCTTTCTTGGTTTCGACAAGCTTCAAAGTTGACCGAAGCCAATTGTCTAGCATAGATTGATGTAATATGACACAAGAAACCATGTGGAGAAGTTTGAGACCATCTAAGAGAGATTTGGTCCAAGAATCATCCACCTTAACCAAGTTCGTCCATTTTGGTCTTTCTTGGTTTCGACAAGCTTCAAAGTTGACCGAAGCCAATTGTCTAGCATAGATTGATGTAATATGACACAAGAAACCATGTGGAGAAGTTTGAGACCATCTAAGAGAGATTTGGTCCAAGAATCATCCACCTTAACCAAGTTCGTCCATTTTGGTCTTTCTTTGTTTCGACAAGCTTCAAAGTTGACCGAAGCCAATTGTCTAGCATAGATTGATGTAATATGACACAAGAAACCATGTGGAGAAGTTTGAGACCATCTAAGAGAGATTTGGTCCAAGAATCATCCACCTTAACCAAGTTCGTCCATTTTGGTCTTTCTTGTTTCGACAAGCTTCAAAGTTGACCGAAGCCAATTGTCTAGCATAGATTGATGTAATATGACACAAGAAACCATGTGGAGAAGTTTGAGACCATCTAAGAGAGATTTGGTCCAAGAATCATCCACCTTAACCAAGTTCGTCCATTTTGGTCTTTCTTGGTTTCGACAAGCTTCAAAGTTGACCGAAGCCAATTGTCTAGCATAGATTGATGTAATATGACACAAGAAACCATGTGGAGAAGTTTGAGACCATCTAAGAGAGATTTGGTCCAAGAATCATCCACCTTAACCAAGTTCGTCCATTTTGGTCTTTCTTGGTTTCGACAAGCTTCAAAGTTGACCGAAGCCAATTGTCTAGCATAGATTGATGTAATATGACACAAGAAACCATGTGGAGAAGTTTGAGACCATCTAAGAGAGATTTGGTCCAAGAATCATCCACCTTAACCAAGTTCGTCCATTTTGGTCTTTCTTTGTTTCGACAAGCTTCAAAGTTGACCGAAGCCAATTGTCTAGCATAGATTGATGTAATATGACACAAGAAACCATGTGGAGAAGTTTGAGACCATCTAAGAGAGATTTGGTCCAAGAATCATCCACCTTAACCAAGTTCGTCCATTTTGGTCTTTCTTGGTTTCGACAAGCTTCAAAGTTGACCGAAGCCAATTGTCTAGCATAGATTGATGTAATATGAGACAAGAAACCATGTGGAGAAGTTTGAGACCATCTAAGAGAGATTTGGTCCAAGAATCATCCACCTTAACCAAGTTCGTCCATTTTGGTCTTTCTTGGTTTCGACAAGCTTCAAAGTTGACCGAAGCCAATTGTCTAGCATAGATTGATGTAATATGACACAAGAAACCATGTGGAGAAGTTTGAGACCATCTAAGAGAGATTTGGTCCAAGAATCATCCACCTTAACCAAGTTCGTCCATTTTGGTCTTTCTTTGTTTCGACAAGCTTCAAAGTTGACCGAAGCCAATTGTCTAGCATAGATTGATGTAATATGACACAAGAAACCATGTGGAGAAGTTTGAGACCATCTAAGAGAGATTTGGTCCAAGAATCATCCACCTTAACCAAGTTCGTCCATTTTGGTCTTTCTTGGTTTCGACAAGCTTCAAAGTTGACCGAAGCCAATTGTCTAGCATAGATTGATGTAATATGACACAAGAAACCATGTGGAGAAGTTTGAGACCATCTAAGAGAGATTTGGTCCAAGAATCATCCACCTTAACCAAGTTCGTCCATTTTGGTCTTTCTTGGTTTCGACAAGCTTCAAAGTTGACCGAAGCCAATTGTCTAGCATAGATTGATGTAATATGACACAAGAAACCATGTGGAGAAGTTTGAGACCATCTAAGAGAGATTTGGTCCAAGAATCATCCACCTTAACCAAGTTCGTCCATTTTGGTCTTTCTTTGTTTCGACAAGCTTCAAAGTTGACCGAAGCCAATTGTCTAGCATAGATTGATGTAATATGACACAAGAAACCATGTGGAGAAGTTTGAGACCATCTAAGAGAGATTTGGTCCAAGAATCATCCACCTTAACCAAGTTCGTCCATTTTGGTCTTTCTTGGTTTCGACAAGCTTCAAAGTTGACCGAAGCCAATTGTCTAGCATAGATTGATGTAATATGACACAAGAAACCATGTGGAGAAGTTTGAGACCATCTAAGAGAGATTTGGTCCAAGAATCATCCACCTTAACCAAGTTCGTCCATTTTGGTCTTTCTTGGTTTCGACAAGCTTCAAAGTTGACCGAAGCCAATTGTCTAGCATAGATTGATGTAATATGACACAAGAAACCATGTGGAGAAGTTTGAGACCATCTAAGAGAGATTTGGTCCAAGAATCATCCACCTTAACCAAGTTCGTCCATTTTGGTCTTTCTTTGTTTCGACAAGCTTCAAAGTTGACCGAAGCCAATTGTCTAGCATAGATTGATGTAATATGACACAAGAAACCATGTGGAGAAGTTTGAGACCATCTAAGAGAGATTTGGTCCAAGAATCATCCACCTTAACCAAGTTCGTCCATTTTGGTCTTTCTTGGTTTCGACAAGCTTCAAAGTTGACCGAAGCCAATTGTCTAGCATAGATTGATGTAATATGACACAAGAAACCATGTGGAGAAGTTTGAGACCATCTAAGAGAGATTTGGTCCAAGAATCATCCACCTTAACCAAGTTCGTCCATTTTGGTCTTTCTTGGTTTCGACAAGCTTCAAAGTTGACCGAAGCCAATTGTCTAGCATAGATTGATGTAATATGACACAAGAAACCATGTGGAGAAGTTTGAGACCATCTAAGAGAGATTTGGTCCAAGAATCATCCACCTTAACCAAGTTCGTCCATTTTGGTCTTTCTTTGTTTCGACAAGCTTCAAAGTTGACCGAAGCCAATTGTCTAGCATAGATTGATGTAATATGACACAAGAAACCATGTGGAGAAGTTTGAGACCATCTAAGAGAGATTTGGTCCAAGAATCATCCACCTTAACCAAGTTCGTCCATTTTGGTCTTTCTTGGTTTCGACAAGCTTCAAAGTTGACCGAAGCCAATTGTCTAGCATAGATTGATGTAATATGACACAAGAAACCATGTGGAGAAGTTTGAGACCATCTAAGAGAGATTTGGTCCAAGAATCATCCACCTTAACCAAGTTCGTCCATTTTGGTCTTTCTTGGTTTCGACAAGCTTCAAAGTTGACCGAAGCCAATTGTCTAGCATAGATTGATGTAATATGACACAAGAAACCATGTGGAGAAGTTTGAGACCATCTAAGAGAGATTTGGTCCAAGAATCATCCACCTTAACCAAGTTCGTCCATTTTGGTCTTTCTTTGTTTCGACAAGCTTCAAAGTTGACCGAAGCCAATTGTCTAGCATAGATTGATGTAATATGACACAAGAAACCATGTGGAGAAGTTTGAGACCATCTAAGAGAGATTTGGTCCAAGAATCATCCACCTTAACCAAGTTCGTCCATTTTGGTCTTTCTTTGTTTCGACAAGCTTCAAAGTTGACCGAAGCCAATTGTCTAGCATAGATTGATGTAATATGAGACAAAGAAACCATGTGGAGAAGTTTGAGACCATCTAAGAGAGATTTGGTCAAGAATCATCCACCTTAACATTTTCTTGTCCATTTTGGTCTTTCTTGGTTTCGACAAGCTTCAAAGTTGACCGAAGCCAATTGTCTAGCATAGATTGATGTAATATGACACAAGAAACCATGTGGAGAAGTTTTGAGACCATCTAAGAGAGATTTGGTCCAAGAATCATCCACCTTAACCAAGTTCGTCCATTTTGGTCTTTCTTGGTTTCGACAAGCTTCAAAGTTGACCGAAGCCAATTGTCTAGCATAGATTGATGTAATATGACACAAGAAACCATGTGGAGAAGTTTGAGACCATCTAAGAGAGATTTGGTCCAAGAATTCCACCTTAACCAAGTTCGTCCATTTTGGTCTTTCTTTGTTTCGACAAGCTTCAAAGTTGACCGAAGCCAATTGTCTAGCATAGATTGATGTAATATGACAAGAAACCATGTGGAGAAGTTTGAGACCATCTAGAGAGATTTGGTCCAAGAATCATCCACCTTAACCAAGTTCGTCCATTTTGGTCTTTCTTTGTTTCGACAAGCTTCAAAGTTGACGAAGCCAATTGTCTAGCATAGATTGATGTAATATGACACAAGAAACCATGTGGAGAAGTTTGAGACCATCTAAGAGAGATTTGGTCCAAGAATCATCCACCTTAACCAAGTTCGTCCATTTTGGTCTTTCTTGGTTTCGACAAGCTTCAAAGTTGACCGAAGCCAATTGTCTAGCATAGATTGATGTAATATGTGACAAAGAAACCATGTGGAGAAGTTTGAGACCATCTAAGAGAGATTTGGTCAAGAATCATCCACCTTAACCAAGTTCGTCCATTTTGGTCTTTCTTTGTTTCGACAAGCTTCAAAGTTGACCGAAGCCAATTGTCTAGCATAGATTGATGTAATATGACACAAGAAACCATGTGGAGAAGTTTGAGACCATCTAAGAGAGATTTGGTCCAAGAATCATCCACCTTAACCAAGTTCGTCCATTTTGGTCTTTCTTGGTTTCGACAAGCTTCAAAGTTGACCGAAGCCAATTGTCTAGCATAGATTGATGTAATATGGCACAAGAAACCATGTGGAGAAGTTTGAGACCATCTAAGAGAGATTTGGTCCAAGAATCATCCACCTTAACCAAGTTCGTCCATTTTGGTCTTTCTTGTTTTCGACAAGCTTCAAAGTTGACCGAAGCCAATTGTCTAGCATAGATTGATGTAATATGACACAAGAAACCATGTGGAGAAGTTTGAGACCATCTAAGAGAGATTTGGTCCAAGAATCATCCACCTTAACCAAGTTCGTCCATTTTGGTCTTTCTTTGTTTCGACAAGCTTCAAAGTTGACGAAGCCAATTGTCTAGCATAGATTGATGTAATATGACACAAGAAACATGTGGAGAAGTTTGAGACCATCTAAGAGAGATTTGGTCAAAGAATCATCCACCTTAACCAAGTTCGTCCATTTTGGTCTTTCTTGGTTTCGACAAGCTTCAAAGTTAACGAAGCCAATTGTCTAGCATAGATTGATGTAATATGGACAAGAAACCATGTGGAGAAGTTTGAGACCATCTAAGAGAGATTTGGTCAAAGAATCATCCACCTTAACCAAGTTCGTCCATTTTGGTCTTTCTTGGTTTCGACAAGCTTCAAAGCTGACCGAAGCCAATTGTCTAGCATAGATTGATGTAATATGACACAAGAAACCATGTGGAGAAGTTTGAGACCATCTTGAGAGATTTGGTCAAGAATCATCCACCTTAACCAAGTTCGTCCATTTTGGTCTTTTTGGTTTCGACAAGCTTCAAAGTTGACCGAAGCCAATTGTCTAGCATAGATTGATGTAATATGACACAAGAAACCATGTGGAGAAGTTTGAGACCATCTAAGAGAGATTTGGTCCAAGAATCATCCACCTTAACAAGTTCGTCCATTTTGGTCTTTCTTGGTTTCGACAAGCTTCAAAGTTGACCGAAGCCAATTGTCTAGCATAGATTGATGTAATATGACACAGAAACCATGTGGAGAAGTTTGAGACATCTAAGAGAGATTTGGTCAAGAATCATCCACCTTAACCAAGTTCGTCATTTTGGTCTTTTTTGTTTCGACAAGCTTCAAAGTTGACGAAGCCAATTGTCTAGCATAGATTGATGTAATATGGCACAAGAAAACATGTGAGAGAAGTTTGAGACCATCTAAGAGAGATTTGGTCCAAGAATCATCCACCTTAACCAAGTTCGTCCATTTTGGTCTTTCTTGGTTTCACAAGCTTCAAAGTTGA
>CM039430.1:11843762-11902235 GCA_022379115.2 Bauhinia variegata
TACATCAATCTATGCTAAACAATTGCTTCGGTCAACTTTGAAGCTAAACGAAACGAACAAAGACCAAATGGACGAACTTGGTTAAGGTGGATGATTCTTGACCAAATCTCTCTTCGTTGGTCTCAAACTTCTCACATGGTTTCTTGTGTCATATTACATCAATCTATGCTTGACAATTGCTTCGGTCAACTTTAAGCTTGTCGAAACGAAGAAAGACCAAAATGGACGAACTTGGTTAAGTGGATGATTCTTGGACCAAATCTCTCTTTGTTGGTCTCAAACTTCTCCACATGGTTTCTTGTGTCATATTACATCAATCTATGCTAGACAATTGGCTTCGGTCAACTTTAAGCTTGTCGAAACGAAGAAAGACCAAAATGAACGAATTTTGTTAAGGTGGATGATTCTTGGACCAAATCTCTCTTCGTTGGTCTCAAACTTCTCCACATGGTTTCTTGTGTCATATTACATCAATCTATGCTTGACAATTGGCTTCGGTTAACTTTGAAGCTTGTCGAAACGAAGAAAGACCAAAATGGACGAATTTTGTTAAGGTGGATGATTCTTGGACCAAATCTCTCTTCGATGGTCTTAATCTTCTACACATGGTTTCTGGTGTCATATTACATCAATCTATGCTTGACAATTGGCTTCGGTCAACTTTGAAGCTTGTCGAAACGAAGAAAGACCAAAATGGACGAACTTGGTTAAGGTGGATGATTCTTGGACCAAATCTCTCTTGTTGGTCTCAAACTTCTCCACATGGTTTCTTGTTCATATTACATCAATCTATGCTTGACAATGCTTCGGTTAACTTTGAAGCTTGTCGAAATGAAGAAAGACCAAAATGAACGAATTTTGTTAAGGTGGATGATTCTTGGACCAAATCTCTCTTCGTTTTCGTAAACTTCTCAACATGGTTTCTTGTGTCATATTACATCAATCTATGCTTGACAATTGGCTTCGGTCAAATTTGAAGCTTGTCGAAACGAAGAAAGATGAAAATGGACGAATTTTGTTAAGGTGGATGATTCTTGGACCAAATCTCTCTTCGATGGTCTCAAACTTCTCCACATGGTTTCTTGTGTCATATTACATCAATCTATGCTAGACAATTGGTTCGGTCAACTTTGAAGCTTGTCGAAATGAAGAAAGACCAAAATGGACGAACTTGGTTAAGGTGGAGGATTCTTGACTAAATCTCTCTTCGTTTGTCTCGCGCTTCTCCACATGGTTTCTTGTGTCATATTACGTCCATCTATGCTTGACAATTGGCTTCGGTCAACTTTGAAGTTTGTCGAAACGAAGAAAGACGAAATGGACGAATTTTGTTAAGGTGGATGATTCTTGGACCAAATCTCTCTTCGTTGGTCTTAAACTTCTACACATGGTTTCTAGTGTCATATTACATCAATCTATCCTTGACAATTGCTTCGGTTAACATTGAAGCTTGTCGAAACGAAGAAAGACCAAAATGGACGAACTTGGTTAAGGTGGATGATTCATGGACTAAATCTCTCTTCGTTTGTCTCGAACTTCTCCACATGGTTTCTTGTCTCATATTACATCAATCTATGCTTGAAATTGGCTTCGGTCAAATTTGAAGCTTGTCGAAACGAAGAAAGACCGAAAATGGACGACTTTTGTTAAGGTGGATGATTCTTGGACCAAATCTCTCTTCGATGGTCTCAAACTTCTCCACATGGTTTCTTGTGTCATATTACATCAATCTATGCTTGACAATTAGCTTCGGTCAACTTTGAAGCTTGTCGAAACGAAGAAAGACCAAAATGGACGAACTTGGTTAAGGTGGAGGATTCTTGGACCAAATCTCTCTTCGTTGGTCTTAAACTTCTGCACATGGTTTATTGTGTCATATTACATCAATCTATGCTTGACAATTGGCTTTGGTCAACTTTGAAGCTTGTCGAACGAAGAAAGACCAAAATGGACGAATTTTGTAAAGGTGGATGATTCTTGGACCAAATCTCTCTTTGTTGGTCTTAAACTTCTCCACATGGTTTCTGTGTCATATTACATCAATCTATGCTTCACGATTGGCTTCGGTCAACTTTGAAGCTTGTTGAAACGAAGAAAGACAAAAATGAACGAACTTCGTTAAGCTGGAGATTCTTGGACCAAATCTCTTTTCGTTTGTCTCAAACTTCTCCACATGGTTTCTTGTGTCATATTACATCAATCAATGCTTGACAATTAGCTTCTGTCAACTTTGAAGCTTGTCGAAACGAAGAAAGACCAAAATGGACGAACTTGGTTAAGGTGGATATCCATGGACCAAATCTCTCTTTGTTTGTCTCGCGCTTCTCCACATGGTTTCTTGTGTCATATTACATCATCTATGCTTGAGAATTAGCTTCGGTCAACTTTGAAGTTTGTCGAAACGAAGAAAGACAAAATGGATGAATTTTGTTAAGGTGGATGATTCTTGGACCAAATCTCTCTTCGTTGGTCTTAAACTTCTACACATGGTTTCCTGTGTCATATTACATCAATCTATGCTTGACAATGCTTCGGTCAACTTTGAAGCTTGTCGAAACAAAGAAAGACCAAAATGGACGAACTTGGTTAAGGTGGATGATTCTTGGACCAAATCTCTCTTCGATGGTCTCAAACTTCTCCACATGGTTTCTTGTGTCATATTACATCAATCTATGCTTGACAATTAGCTTCGGTCAACTTTGAAGCTTGTCGAAATGAAGAAAGACCAAAATGAACGAATTTTGTTAAGGTGGATGATTCTTGGACCAAATCTCTCTTCGTTGGTCTCAAACTTCTCCACATGGTTTCTTGTGTCATATTACATCAATCTATGCTTGACAATTGGTTCGGTTAACTTTGAAGCTTGTCGAAACGAAGAAAGACCAAAATGGACGAATTTGTTAAGGTGGATGATTCTTGGACCAAATCTCTCTTCGATGGTCTTAAACTTCTACACATGGTTTCTTGTGTCATATTACATCAATCTATGCTAGACAATTGGCTTCAGTAAACTTTGAAGCTTGTCGAAGCAAAGAAAGACCAAAATGGACGAACTTGGTTAAGGTGGATGATTCTTGGACCAAATCTCTCTTTGTTGGTCTCAAACTTCTCCACATGGTTTCTTGTGTCATATTACATCAATCTATGCTTGACAATGCTTCGGTTATCTTTGAAGCTTGTCGAAATGAAGAAAGACCAAAATGGACGAATTTTGTTAAGGTGGATGATTCTTGGACCAAATCTCTCTTCGTTTTCTTGAACTTCTCAACATGGTTTCTTGTGTCATATTACATCAATCTATGCTTGACAATTGCTTCGGTCAAATTTGAAGCTTGTCGAAACGAAGAAAGATGAAAATGGACGAATTTTGTTAAGGTGGATGTTTCTTGGACCAAATCTCTCTTTGTTGGTCTCAAACTTCTCCACATGGTTTCTTGTGTCATATTACATCAATCTATGCTTGACAATTAGCTTCGGTCAACTTTGAAGCTTGTCGAAATGAAGAAAGACCAAAATGAACGAATTTTGTTAAGGTGGATGATTCTTGGACCAAATCTCTCTTCGTTGGTCTCAAACTTCTCCACATGGTTTCTTGTGTCATATTACATCAATCTATGCTTGACAATTAGGTTCGGTTAACTTTGAAGCTTGTCGAACGAAGAAAGACCAAAATGGACGAATTTTGTTAAGGTGGATGATTCTTGGACCAAATCTCTCTTCGATGGTCTTAAACTTCTACACATGGTTTCTTGTGTCATATTACATCAATCTATGCTAGACAATTGGCTTCGGTAAACTTTGAAGCTTGTCGAAACGAAGAAAGACCAAAATGACGAACTTGGTTAAGGTGGAGGATTCTTGGACCAAATCTCTCTTCGTTTGTCTCGAACTTCTCCACATGGTTTCTTGTGTCATATTACATCAATCTATGCTTGACAATTGGCTTCGATGAACTTTGAAGATTGTCGAAATGAAGAAAGACCAAAATGGACGAATTTATCAAGGTGAATGATTCTTGGACCAAATCTCTCTTCGTTTGTCTTAAACTTCTACACATGGTTTCTGTGTCATATTACATCAATCTATGCTTGACAATGCTTCGGTCAACTTTGAAGCTTGTCGAAACGAAGAAAGACCAAAATGGACGAACTTGGTTAAGGTGGATGATTCATGGACCAAATCTCTCTTCGTTGGCTCGAGCTTCTCCACATGGTTTCTTGTGTCATATTACATCCATCTATGCTTGGCAATTGGCTTCGGTCAACTTCGAAGCTTGTCGAAACGAAAAAAGCCAAAATGGACGAAATTTGTTAAGGTGGATGATTCTTGGACCAAATCTCTCTTCGTTGGTCTTAAACTTCTCCACATGGTTTGTTGTGTCATATTACATCAATCTATGCTTGACAATTGCGTTTAGTCATCTTTGAAGCTAGTCGAAACGAAGAAAGACCAAAATGGACAAACTTGGTTAATGTGGATGATTCTCAGACCAAATCTCTCTTTGTTGGTCTCAACCTTCTCCACATGGTTTCTTGTGTCATATTACATCAATCTATGCTAGACAATTGGCTTCGGTCAACTTTGAAGCTTGTTGAAACGAAGAAAGACCAAAATGGACGAACTTAGTTAAGGTGGAGGATTCATGGACCAAATCTGTCTTCGTTTGCCACGAACTTCTCCACATGGTTTCTTGTGTCATATTACATCCATCTTTGCTAGACAATTGGCTTCGGTCAACTTTTAAGCTTGTTGAAACGAAGAAATACCAAAATGGACGAACTTAGTTAAGGTGGAGGATTCATGGACTAAATCTCTCTTCGTTTGTCTCAAACTTCTCCACATGGTTTCTTGTGTCATATTACATCAATCTATGCTTGACAATTGGCTTCGGTCAACTTTGAAGCTTCTCGAAACGAAGAAAGAACATAATGGACAAACTTGGTTAAGGTGGAGGATTCTCGGACCAAATCTCTCTTAGTTTGTCTCTAACTTCTCCACATGGTTTCTTGTGTCATATTACATAAATCTACAATTGGCAATTGGCTTCGGTCAACTTTGAAGTTTGTTGAAACAAAGAAAGAGCAAAATGGACGAACTTTGTTAAGGTGGATGATTCTTGGACCAAATCTCTCTTCGTTGGTCTTAAAATTCTACACATGGTTTCTTGTGTCATATTACATCAATCTATGCTTGACAATTGCGTTCGGTCATCTTTGAAGCTAGTCGAAACGAAGAAAGACCAAAATGGACCAACTTGGATAAGGTGGATGATTCTTGGACCAAATCTCTCTTCGTTGGTCTTAAACTTCTCCACATGGTTTCTTGTGTCATATTACATCAATCTATGCTTGACAATTGCGTTCAGTCATCTTTGAAGCTAGTCGAAACGAAGAAAGACCAAAATGGACAAACTTGGTTAATGTGGATGATTCTCAGACCAAATCTCTCTTTGTTGGTCTCAAACTTCTCCACATGGTTTCTTGTGTCATATTACATCCATCTGTGCTTGACAATTGGCTTCGGTCAACTTTGAAGCTTCTCGAAACGAAGAAAGAACAAAATGGACAAACTTGGTTAAGGTGGATGATTCTTGGAGCAAATCTCTCTTCGTTGGTCCCAAACTTCTCCACATGTTTCTTGTGTCATATTACATTAATCTATGCTTGAAAATTGGCTTCGGTCAACTTTGAAGCTTGTAGAAACAAAGAAAGATGAACATGGACGAATTTTGTTAAGGTGGATGATTCTTGGACCAAATCTCTCTTCATTGGTCTTAAACTTCTACACATGGTTTCTTGTGTCATATTACATCA
Organism: Bauhinia variegata; assembly: GCA_022379115.2. NCBI lineage: Eukaryota > Viridiplantae > Streptophyta > Magnoliopsida > Fabales > Fabaceae > Bauhinia > Bauhinia variegata. Next base: position 11,849,576 of record CM039430.1, read on the forward strand.
ATCTATGCTTGACAATGCTTCGGTCAACTTTGAAGCTTGTCGAAACGAAGAAAGACCAAAATGGACAAACTTGGTTAAGGTGTAGGATTCTCGGACCAAATCTCTCTTAGTTTGTCTCTAACTTCTCCACATGGTTTCTTGTGTCATATTACATCAATCTATGCTAGACAATTGGCTTCGGTCAACTTTTAAGCTTGTGAAACGAAGAAAGACCAAAATGGACGAACTTAGTTAAGGTGGAGATTCATGGACCAAATCTCTCTTCGTTTGCCTCGAACTTCTCCACATGGTTTCTTGTGTCATATTACATCCATCTGTGCTTGACAATTGGCTTCGGTCAACTTTGAAGCTTCTCGAAACGAAGAAAGAACAAATGGACAAACTTGGTTAAGGTGGATGATTCTTGGAGCAAATCTCTCTTCGTTGGTCTCAAACTTCTCCACATGTCTTCTTGTGTCATATTACATTAATCTATGCTTGAAAATTGGCTTCGGTCAACTTTGAAGCTTGTAGAAACAAAGAAAGATGAACATGGACGAATTTTGAGAAGGTGGATGATTCTTGGACCAAATCTCTCTTCATTGGTCTTAAACTTCTACACATGGTTTCTTGTGTCATATTACATCAATCTATGCTTGACAATGCTTCGGTCAACTTTGAAGCTTGTCGAAACGAAGAAAGACCAAAATGGACAAACTTGGTTAAGGTGTAGGATTCTCGGACCAAATCTCTCTTAGTTTGTCTCTAACTTCTCCACATGGTTTCTTGTGTCATATTACATAAATCTATGCTTGGTAATTGGCTTCGGTCAACTTTGAAGTTTGTTGAAACAAAGAAAGAGCAAAATGGACGAACTTTGTTAAGGTGGATGATTCTTGGACCAAATCTCTCTTCGTTGGTCTTAAAATTCTACACATGGTTTCTTGTGTCATATTACATCAATCTATGCTTGACAATTGCGTTCGGTCATCTTTGAAGCTAGTCGAAACGAAGAAAGACCAAAATGGACAACTTGGATAAGGTGGATGATTCTTGGACCAAATCTCTCTTCGTTGGTCTTAAACTTCTCCACATGGTTTCTTGTGTCATATTACATCAATCTATGCTTGACAATTGGCTTCGGTCAACTTTTAAGCTTGTCAAAACGAAGAAAGACCAAAATGGACGAATTTTGTTAAGGTGGACGATTCTTGGACCAAATCACTCTTCGTTGGTCTCAAACTTCTCCACATGGTTTCTTGTGTCATATTACATCAATCTATGCTAGACAATTCGCTTCGGTCTACTTTGAAGCTTGTCGAAACGAAAAAAGACCAAAATGTACGAATTTTGTTAAGGTGGATGATTCTTGGACCAAATCTCTCTTTATTTATCTAATACTTCTCCACATGGTTTCTTGTGTCATATTACGTCAATTTATGCTTGACAATTGGCTTAGGTTAACTTTGAAGCTTGTCGAAATGAAGAAAGACCAAAATGGACGAACTTGGTTAAGGTGGATGATTCTTGGACAAATCTCTCTTCGTTGTCTCAACATTCCCCACAAGCTTTCTTGTGTCATATTACATTAAATTATGCTTGACAATTGGCTTCGGTCAACTTTGAACCTTGTCGAAACGAAGAAAGACGAAAATGGATGAATTTTGTTAAGGTGGATGATTCTTGGACTAAATCTGTCTTCGTTGGTCCTAAACTTCTACACATGGTTTCTGTATCATATTACATCAATCTATGCTTGACAATTGGCTTCGATCAACTTTTAAGCTTGTCAAAACGAAGAAAGACCAAAATGGACGAATTTTGTTAAGGTGGACGATTCTTGGACCAAATCACTCTTCGTTGGTCTCAAACTTCTCCACATGGTTTCTTGTGTCATATTACATCAATCTATGCTAGACAATTCGCTTCTGTCTACTTTTAAGCTTGTCGAAACGAAAAAATACCAAAATGGACGAGTTTTGTTAACGTGGATGATTCTTGGAACAAATCCCTCTTCGTTGGTCTTAAACTTCTACAAATGGTTTCTTGTGTCTATTACATCAATCTATGCTTGACAATTGGCTTCGGTCAACTTTGAAGCTAGTCAAAATGAAGAAAGACCAAAATGGACAAACTTGGTTAAGGTGGATGATTCTCGGACCAAATCTCTCTTTGTTGTTCTCAAACTTCTCCAAATGGTTTCTTGTGTCATATTACATCAATCTATGCTAGACAATTGGCTATGGTCAACTTTGAAGATTTTCGAAACGAAGAAAAACCAAAATGGACGAACTTAATTAAGATGGATGATTCTTGCACCAAATCTCTCTTCGTTGGTCCTAAACTTCTACACATGGTTTCTGATATCATATTACATCAATCTATGCTTGACAATTGGCTTCGGTCAACTTTTAAGCTTGTCAAAACGAAGAAAGATAAAAAAATGGACGAATTTTGTTAAGGTGGACGATTCTTGGACCAAATCACTCTTCGTTGGTCTCAAACTTCTCCACATGGTTTCTTGTGTCATATTACATCAATCTATGCTAGACAATTCGCTTCGGTCTACTTTTAAGCTTGTCGAAACGAAAAAAGACCAAAATGGATGAATTTTGTTAAGGTGGATGATTCTTGGACCAAATCTCTCTTTATTTATCTAATACTTCTCCACATGGTTTCTTGTGTCATATTACATCAATTTATGCTTGACAATTGGCTTAGGTTAACTTTGAAGCTTGTCGAAACGAAGAAAGACCAAAATGGACGAACTTGGTTAAGGTGGATGATTCTCGGACCAAATCTCTCTTCGGTGTCTCAACTTCCCCACAAGCTTTCTTGTGTCATATTACATTAAATTATGCTTGACAATTGGCTTCGGTCAATTTTGAACCTTGTCGAAACGAAGAAAGACGAAAATGGATGAATTTTGTTAAGGTGGATGATTCTTGGACTAAATCTGTCTTCGTTGGTTTTAAACTTCTACACATGGTTTCTTGTGTCTATTACATCAATCTATGCTTGACAATTGGCTTCGGTCAACTTTGAAGCTAGTCGAAATGAAGAAAGACCAAAATGGACGAACTTGGTTAAGGTGGATGATTCTCGTACCAAATCTCTCTTCGGTGTCTCAACGTTCCCCACAAGCTTTCTTGTGTCATATTACATTAAATTATGCTTGACAATTGGCTTCGGTCAATTTTGAACCTTGTCGAAACGAAGAAGACGAAAATGGATGAATTTTGTTAAGGTGGATGATTCTTGGACTAAATCTGTCTTCGTTGGTTTTAAACTTCTACACATGGTTTCTTGTGTCTATTACATCAATCTATGCTTGACAATTGGCTTCGGTCAACTTTGAAGCTAGTCGAAATGAAGAAAGACCAAAATGGACGAACTTGGTTAAGGTGGATGATTCTCGTACCAAATCTCTCTTCGGTGTCTCAACGTTCCCCACAAGCTTTCTTGTGTCATATTACATTAAATTATGCTTGACAATTGGCTTCGGTCAATTTTGAACCTTGTCGAAACGAAGAAAGACGAAAATGGATGAATTTTGTTAAGGTGGATGATTCTTGGACTAAATCTGTCTTCGTTGGTTTTAAACTTCTACACATGGTTTCTTGTGTCTATTGCATCAATCTATGCTTGACAATTGGCTTCAGTCAACTTTGAAGCTTGTCGAAACGACGAAAGACCAAAATGGACGAACTTGGTTAAGGTGGAGGATTCTTGGACCAAATCTCTCTTCGTTGGTCTCAAAGTTCCCCACATGCTTTCTTGTGTCATATTACATCAATCTATGCATGACAATTGGCTTCGGTCAACTTTGAAGCTTGTTGAAACGAAGAAAGACGAAAATGGATGAATTTTTTAAGGTGGATGTTTCTTGGACCAAATCTCTCTTCGTTGGTCTCAAAGTTCCCACATGCTTTCTTGTGTCATATTACATCAATCTATGCTTGGCAATTACCTTCGGTCAACACTGCAGCTTGTCAAAACAAAGAAAGACAAAAATAGATGAACTGGGTCAACTTTGATGATTCTTGGACTAAATCTCTCTTAGTTGGTCTTAAACTTCTCCACATGGTTTCTTGTGCCATATTACATCAATCTATGCTTGACAAATGCTTTCAATCAAATTTGAAGCTAGTCGAAACGAAGAAAGACCAAAATAGACGAACTTGGTTAACTTGGATGATTCTTGGACCAAATCTCTCTTAGTTGGTCTTAAACTTCTCCACATGGTTTCCTGTGTCATATTACATCAATCTATGCCTGACGATTGCCTTCGATCAACTTTGAAGCTAGTCAAAACGAAGAAAGACCAACATGGACGAACTTGGTTAAGGTGGATGATTCTTCAACCAAATCTCTCTTTGTTGCTCTCAAACTTCTACACATGGTTTCTTGTGTCATATTACATTAATCTGTGCTTGGCAATTGCCTTCGGTCAACTTTCAAGTATGTCAAAACAAAGAAAGACCAAAAAGACGAACTTGGTTAAGGTTGATGATTCTTGGACCAAATCTCTCTTCGTTGGCCTTAAACTTCTACACATTGTTTCTTGTGTGATATTACATCTATCTATGCTTGGCAATTGCCTTCGGTCGACACTGAAGCTTATCAAAACAAAGAAAGACCAAAATAGACGAATTGGGTCAACTTGGATGATTCTTGGACTAAATCTCTCTTCGTTGGTGTCAAACTTCTACACATGGTTTCTTGTGTCATAGTACATCAATCTATGCTTGGCAATTACCTTCGGTCAACACTGCAGCTTGTCAAAACAAAGAAAGACAAAAATAGATGAACTGGGTCAACTTGGATGATTCTTGGACTAAATCTCTCTTAGTTGGTCTTAAACTTCTCCACATGGTTTCTTGTGCCATATTACATCAATCTATGCTTGACAAATGCCTTCGATCAAATTTGAAGCTAGTCAAAACGAAGAAAGACCAAAATAGACGAACTTGGTTAACTTGGATGATTCTTGGACCAAATCTCTCTTAGTTGGTCTTAAACTTCTCCACATGGTTTCCTGTGTCATATTACATCAATCTATGCTTGACGATTGCCTTCGATCAACTTTGAAGCTAGTCAAAATGAAGAAAGACCAAAATGGATGAACTTGGTTAAGGTGGATGATTCTTCTACCAAATCTCTCTTTGTAGCTCTCAAACTTCTACGCATGGTTTCTTGTGTCATATTACATCAATCTGTCCTTGGCAATTGCCTTCGGTCAACTTTCAAGTATGTCAAAACAAAGAAACACGAACTTGGTTAAGGTTGATGATTCTTGGACCAAATCTCTCTTCGTTGGCCTCAAACTTCTACACATTGTTTCTTGTGTGATATTACATCAATCTATGCTTGGCAATTGCCTTCGGTCGACACTGAAGCTTGTCAAAACAAAGAAAGACCAAAATAGACGAACTGGGTCAACTTGGATGAGTCTTGGACTAAATCTCTCTTAGTTGGTCTTAAACTTCTACACATGGTTTCTTGTGTCATATTACATCAATCTATGCTTGGCAATTGCCTTCGGTCAACTTTGAAGCTAGTCAAAACGAAGAAAGACCAAAATAGACGAACTTGGTTAACATGGATGATTCTTGGGCCAAATCTCTCTTAGTTGGTCTTAAACTTCTCCACATGGTTTCTTGTGTCATATTACATCAATCTATGCTTGGCAATTACCTTCGGTCAACACTACAGCTTGTCAAAACAAAGAAAGACAAAAATAGATGAACTGGGTCAACTTAGATGATTCTTGGACTAAATCTCTCTTAGTTGGTCTTAAACTTCTACACATGGTTTCTTGTGTCATATTACATCAATCTATGCTTGGCAATTGCCTTCGGTCAACTTTGAAGCTAGTCAAAACGAAGAAAGACCAAAATGGATGAACTTCGTTAAGGTGGATGATTCTTCAACCAAATCTCTCTTTGTTGCTCTGAAACTTCTATGCATGGTTTCTTGTGTCATATTACATCAATCTGTGCTTGGCAATTGCCGTCGGTCAACTTTCAAGTATGTCGAAACAAAGAAAGACCAAAAAGACGAACTTGGTCAACTTGGATGATTCTTCGACCAACTCTCTCTTACTTGGTGTCAAACTTCGACACATGGTTTCTTGTGCCATATTACATCAATCTATGCTTGACAATTGCCTTCGATCAACTTTGAAGCTAGTCAAAACGAAGAAAGAGCAAAATAGATGAACTTGGTTAAGGTTGATGATTCTTGGACCAAATCCCTTTTCGTTGGCCTCAAACTTCTACACATGGTTTCTTGTGTCATATTACATCAATCTATGCTTGCCAATTGACTTCGGTCAACTTTGAAGCTTGTCAAAACAAAGAAAGACCAAAATAGATGAACTTGGTTAAGGTTGATAATTCTTGGACCAAATCTCTCTTCGTTGGCCTCAAACTTCTACACATGGTTTCTTGTGTCATATTACATCAATCTATGCTTGGCAATTTCCTTCGGACAACACTGAAGCTTGTCAAAACAAAGAAACACCAAAATAGACGAACTGGGTCAACTTGGATGATTCTTGGACGAAATCTCTCTTAGTTGGTCTTAAACTTCTACACATGGTTTCTTGTGTCATATTACATCAATCTATGCTTGGCAATTGCCTTCGGTCAACTTTGAAGCTTATCAAAATAAAGAAAGACCAAAATAGACGAACTTGGTCAACTTGGATGATTCTTGGACCAAATCTCTCTTAGCTGGTCTTCAACTTCTCCACATGGTTTCTTGTGTCATATTACATCAATCTATGCTCGACAATTGCCTTCGATCAACTTTGAAGCTAGACAAAACGAAGAAAGACCAAAATAGATGAACTTTGTTAAGGTGGATGATTCTTGGACCACATCTCTCTTCGTTGGTCTCAAACTTCTACACATGGTTTGTTGTATAATATTACATCAATCTATGCTTGGCAATTGCTTTCGGTCAACTTTGAAGCTTGTCAAAACAAAGAAAGACCAAAATAGACGAACTTGGTGAACTTGGTTGATTCTTGGACCAAATCTCTCTTAGTTGGTCTTAAACCTCTCCACATGGTATCTTGTGTCATATTACATCAATCTATCCATGACAATTGCCTTCGATCAACTTTGAAGCTAGTCGAAACGAAGATAGACCAAAATGGACGAACTTGGTTAAGGTGGATGATTCTTCGACCAAATCTCTCTTAGTTGGTCTTAAACTTCTCCACATGGTTTCTTATGCCATATTACATCAATCTATGCTGGACAATTGCCATCGGTTTACTTTGAAGCTAGTCGAAACGAAGAAAGACGAAAATGGACAAACTTGGTTAAGGTGGATGATTCTTGGACCAAATCTCTCTTTGTTGCTCTCAAACTTCTACACATGGTTTCTTGTGTCATATTACATCAATCTATGCTTGGGAATTGCTTTCGATCAACTTTGAAGCTAGTGAAAACGAACAAAGACCAAAATGGACGAACTTGGTTAAGGTGGATGATTCTTGGACCAAATCTCTCTTTGTTGCTCTCAAACTTCTACACATGGTTTCTTGTGTCATATTACATCAATATGCGCTAGGCAATTTCCTTCTGTCAACTTTCAAGCTTGTCAAAACAAAGAAAGACCAAGAAAGACGAACTTGGTCAAGTTGGATGATTCTTAGACCAAATCTCTCTTAGTTGGTCTCAAACTTCTACACATGGTTTCTTGTGCCATATTACATCAATCTATGCTTGACAATTGCCTTCGATTTACTTTGAAACTAGTCTAAATGAAGAAAGACCAAAATGGACGAACTTGGTTAAGGTGGATGATTCTTGGACCAAATCTCTCTTGCGTTGGTCTCAAAATTCTACACATGGTTTCTTGTGTTATATTACATCAATCTATGCTTGGTAATTGGCTTCGGTCAACTTTGAAGCTTGTCAAAACAAAGAAAGACCAAAATAGACGAACTTGGTCAACTAGGATGATTGTTGGACCAAATCTCTCTTCGTTGGTCTCAAACTTCTCCACATGGTTTCTTGTGTCATATTATATCAATCTATGCTAGACAATTGGCTTTGGTCAACTTTGAAGCTTGTTGAAACGAAGAAAGACGAAAATGGAGGAATTTTGTTAAGGTGGATGATTCTTGGACCAAATCTCTCTTCGTTGGTCTTAAACTTCTACACATGGTTTCTTGTGTCATATTCCATCAATCTATGCTTCACAATTGGCTTCGGTGAACTTTGAAGCTTGTCGAAACGAAGAAAGACCAAAATGGACGAAATTGGTTAAGGTGGAGGAATCTTGGACCAAATCTCTCTTCGTTGGTCTCAAACTTCTCCACATGGTTGCTTGTGTCATATTACATCAATCTATGCTTGACAATTGGCTTCGGTCAACTTTGAAGTTCGTCGAAACAAAGAAAGACCAAAATGGACGAATTTATTTAAGGTGGATGATTCTTGGACCAAATCGCTCTTCGTGGGTCTCAAACTTTTACACATGCTTTCTTGTGTCAAATTACATCAATCCTTGCTTCACAATTTAAATCGGTCAACTTTGAAGCTAATCGAAACGAAGTAAGACCAAAATGGACGAACTGGGTTAATGTGGATAATTCTTCGACCAAATCTCTCTTATTATGTCTCAAACTTCTGTACATGGTTTCTTGTGTCATATTATATCAATCTATGCTTGGCAATTGGCTTCGGTTAACTTTGAAGCTTGTCGAAACGAAGAAAGACCAAAATGGACGAACTTGGTTAAGGTGGAGGAATCTTGGACCAAATCTCTCTTCGTTGGTCTCAAACTTCTCCACATGGTTGCTTGTGTCATATTACATCAATCTATGCTTGACAATTGGCTTCGGTCAACTTTGAGGCTTCTCGAAACGAAGAAAGACCAAAATGGACGAACTTTGTTAAGGTAGATGATTCTTGGACCAAATCTCTCTTCGTTGGTCTCAAACTTCTACACATGGTTTCTTGTGTTATATTACATCAATCTATGCTTGACAATGCCTTCGGTCAACTTTGAAGCTAGTCAAAACGAAGAAAGACCAAAATGGACAAACTTGGTTAAGGTGGATGATTCTTGGACCAAATCTCTCTTCAGTGGTCTCAAACTTCTACACATGGTTTCTTGTGTCATATTACATAAATCTATGCTTGGCAATTCTCTTCGGTCAACTTTGAAGTTTGTCGAAACAAAGAAAGACCAAAATGGACGAACTTTGTTAAGGTGGATGATTCTTGGACCAAATCTCTCATCGTTGGTCTCAAACTTCTACACATGGTTTCTTGTGTTATATTACATCAATCTATGCTTGAAAATTGCCTTCGGTCATCTTTGAAGCTAGTCAAAACGAAAAAAGACCAAAATGGATAAACTTGGTTAAGGTGGAGGATTCTTGGACCAAATCTTTCTTCGTTTCTCTCGAACTTCTCCACATGGTTTCTTGTGTCATATTAGATCAATCTATGCTTGACAATTGGCTTCGGTCAACTTTGAAGCTTGTCGAAATGAAGAAAGACCAAAATGTATGAATTTTTTTAAGGTGGATGATTCTTAGACCAAATCTCTCTTCGTTGGTCTTAATCTTCTACACATGGTTTCTTATGTCATATTACATCAATCTATGCTTGACAATTAGGTTCGGTCAACTTTGAAGGTAGTCGAAACGAAGAAAAACCAAATTGGAAAAGCTTGGTTAAGGTGGATGATTCTCGGACCAAATCTCTCTTTGATGGTCTCAAACCTCTCCATATGGTTTCTTGTGTCATATTAAATAAATCTATGCTTGACAATGCTTTGGTCAACTTTGAAGCTTGTCGAAACGAAGAAAGACCAAAAAGGACGAACTTGGTTAAGGTGGATGATTCTCGGACCAAATCTCTGTTCGGTGGTCTCAAACTTCTACACATGGTTTCTTTTGTCATATTGCATCAATCTATGCTTTTGAATTGGCTTCGGTCAACTTTGAAGCTTGTCAAAATGAAGAGAGAACAAAATTGACGAGCTTGGTTAAGGTGGAGATTCATGGACCAAAACTCTCTTTGTTTGTCTCGAACTTCGCCACATGGTTTCTTGTGTTATATTACATCAATCTATGCTTAACAATTGGCTTCGGTCAACTTTGAAGCTAGTCGAAACGAAGAAAGACCAAGATGGACAAACTTGGTTAAGGTGGATGATTCTCGGACCAAATCTCTCTTTGTTGGTCTCAAACTTCTCCACATGATTTCTTGTGTCATATTACATCAATCTATGCTAGACAATTGGCTTCGGTCAACTTTGAAGTTCGTCGAAACAAATAAAGACCAAAATTGACGAATTTATTTAAGGTGGATGATTCTTGGACCAAATCTCTGTTCGTTTGTCTCAAACTTCTCCACATGGTTTCTTGTGTCATATTGCATAAATCTATCCTTGACAATTGGCTTCAGTCAAATTTGAAGCTTGTCGAAACGAAGAAAGACCAAAATGGCGAACTTGGTTAAGCTGGATGATTCTTGGACCAAATCTCTCTTCGTTTGTCTCGAACTTTTCCACATGGTTTCTTGTGTCATATTACATAAATCTATGCTTGACAATTGGCTTCAATCAACTTTGAAGCTTGTCGAAACGAAGAAAGACCAAAATGGACGAACTGGGTTAATGTGGATAATTCTTGGACCAAATTTCTCTTAGTATGTCTCAAACTTCTACACATGGTTTCTTGTGTCATATTATATCAATCTATGCTTGGCAATTGGCTTCGGTTAACTTTGAAGCTTGTCGAAACGAAGAAATACCAAAATGGACGAACTTGGTTAAGGTGGATGATTCTGAGACCAAATCTCTCTTAGTTTGTCTCAAACTTCTCCACATGGTTTCTTGTGTTATATTACATAAATCTATGCTTGGCAATTCGCTTCGGTCAACTTTGAAGTTTGTTGAAACACAGAAAGACCAAAATGGACGAACTTGGTTAAAGTGGAGGATTCTTGGACCAAATCTCTCTTCCTTTGTCTCGAACTTCTCCACATGGTTTCTCGTGTCATATTACATCCATCTATGCTTGAGAATTGGCCTCGGTCAACTTTGAAGCTTCTCGAAACGAAGAAAGACCAAAATGGACGAACTTTGTTAAGGTAGATGATTCTTGGACCAAATCTCTCTTCGTTGGTCTCAAACATCTACACATGGTTTCTTGTGTTATATTACATGAATCTATGCTTGACAAATGCCTTCGGTCAACTTTGAAGCTAGTCTAAACGAAGAAAGACCAAAATGGACAAACTTGGTTAAGGTGGATGATTTTTGGACCAAATCTCTCTTCGGTGGTCTCAAACTTCTACACATGGTTTCTTGTGTCATATTATATCATTCTATGCTTGACAATGTTTCGGGCAACTTTGAACCTTGTCGAAACGAAGAAAGACAAAAATCGATGAACTTGGTTAAAGTGGAGGATTCTTGGACCAAATCTTTCTTCGTTTGTCTCCAACTTCTACACATGGTTTGTTGTGTCATATTACATCAATCTATGCTTGGCAATTGGCTTCGGTTAACTTTGAAGCTTGTCGAAACGAAGAAAGACCAAAATGGATGAACTTTGTTAAGGTGGACGATTCTTGGACCAAATCTCTCTTCGTTGGTCTCAAACTTCTACACATGGTTTCTTGTGTTATATTACATCAATCTATGCTTGAAAATTGCCTTCGGTCATCTTTGAAACTAGTCAAAACGAAGAAAGACCAAAATGGACAAACTTGGTTAAGGTGGATGATTCATGGACTAAATCTCTCTCCGTTGGTCTCAAACTTCTACACATGGTTTCTTGTGTCATATTACATCATTCTATGCTTGACAATGTTTCGGTCAACTTTGAAGCTTGTCGAAACGAAGAAAGACCAAAATGGACGAACTTGGTTAAGGTGGATGATTCTGGGACCAAATCTCTCTTAGTTTGTCTCAAACTTCTCCACATGGTTTCTTGTGTCATATTACATAAATCTATGCTTGGCAATTCGCTTCGGTCAACTTTGAAGTTTGTCGAAACACAGAAAGACCAAAATGGACGAACTTGGTTAAAGTGGAGGATTCTTGGACCAAATGTCTCTTCGTTTGTCTCGAACTTCTCCACATGGTTTCTCGTGTCATATTACATTAATCTATGCTTGACAATTGCCTTCGGTCAACTTTGAAGCTTGTTGAAACGAAAAAATACCAAAATGGATGAATATTTTTAAGGTGGATGATTCTTAGACCAAATCTCTCTTCGTTGGTCTTAAACTTCTACACATGGTTTCTTCTCTCACATTACATCAATCTATGCTTGACAATTAGCTTCGGTCAACTTTGAAGGTAGTCGAAACGAAGAAAAACCAAAATGGACGAACTTGGTTAAGGTGGATGATTCTCGGCCAAATCTCTCTTTGTTGGTCTCAAACCTCTCCACATGGTTTCTTGTGTCATATTAAATCAATCTAGGCTTGACAGTGCTTTGGTCAACTTTGAAGCTTGTCGAAACGAAGAAAGACCAAAATGGACGAACTTGGTTAATGTCGATGATTCTGGACCAAATCTCTCTTTGTTGGTCTCAAACTTCTCCACATGGTTTCTTGTGTCCTATTACACCAATCTATGCTTGGCAATTGGCTTTGGTCAACTTTGAAATTTGTCGAAACAAAGACAGACCAAAATGGACGAACTTTGTTAAGGTGGATGATTCTTGGACCAAATCTCTCTTCGTTGGTCTCAAACTTCTACACATGGTTTCTTGTGTTATATTACATCAATCTATGCTTGAAAATTGCCTTCGTTCATCTTTGAAACTAGTCAAAACGAAGAAAGACCAAAATGGACAAACTTGGTTAGGGTGGATGATTCATGGACCAAATCTCTCTCCGTTGGTCTCAAACTTCTACACATGGTTTCTTGTGTCATATTACATCATTCTATGCTTGACAATGTTTCGGTCAACTTTGAACTTTATCGAAACGAAGAAAGACCAAAATCGATAAACTTGGTTAAGGTGGAGGATTCTTGGACCAAATCTTTCTTCGTTTGTCTCGAACTTCTCCACATGGTTTCTTGTGTCATATTACATCAATCTATGCTTGACAATTGGCTTCGGTCAACTTTGAAGCTTGTTGAAACGAAAAAAGACCAAAATGGACGAACTTGGTTAAGGTGGATGATTCTCAGGCCAAATCTCTCTTTGTTGGTCTCAAACCTCTCCACATGGTTTCTTTTGTCATAATAAATCACTCTATGCTTGACAATGCTTTGGTCAACTTTGAAGTTCGTCGAAACAAAGAAAGACCAAAATGGACGAATTTATTTAAGGTGGATGATTCTTGGACCAAATCGCTCTTCGTGGTCTCAAACTGTTACACATGCTTTCTTGTGTCAAATTACATCAATCCTTGCTTGACAATTTAAATCGGTCAACATTGAAGCTAATTGAAACGAAGTAAGACCAAAATGGACGAACTGGTTAATGTGGATAATTCTTCAACGAAATCTCTCTTAGTATGTCTCAAACTTCTGCACATGGTTTCTTGTGTCATATTATATCAATCTATGCTTGGCAATTGGCTGCGGTTAACTTTGTAGCTTGTCGAAACGAAGAAAGACCAAAATGGCCGAACTTGGTTAAGGTGGATGATTCTGGACCAAATCTCTCTTAGTTTTTCTCAAACTTCTCCACATGGTTTCTTGTGTCATATTACATAAATCTATGCTTGGCAATTGGCTTCGGTCAACTTTGAAGTTTGTCGATACAAAGAAAGACCAAAATGGACGAACTTTGTTAAGGTGGATGATTCTTGGACCAAATCTCTCTTCGTTGGTCTCAAACTTCTACACATGGTTTCTTGTGTTATATTACATCAATCTATGCTTGAAAATTGCCTTCGGTCAACTTTGAAGCTAGTCTAAACGAAGAAAGACCAAAATGGACAAACTTGGTTAAGGTGGATGATTCTTGGACCAAATCTCTCTTCGGTGGTCTCAAACTTCTACACATGGTTTCTTGTGTCATATTATATCATTCTATGCTTGACAATGTTTCGGGCAACTTTGAACCTTGTCGAAACGAAGAAAGACCAAAATCGATGAACTTGGTTAAAGTGGAGGATTCTTGGACCAAATCTTTCTTCGTTTGTCTCCAACTTCTGCACATGGTTTCTTGTGTCATATTATATCGATCTATGCTTGACAATTGGCTTCGGTCAACTTTGAAGTTCGTCGAAACATAGAAAAACCAAAATGGACGAATTTATTTAAGGTGGATGATTCTTGGACCAAATATCTCTTCGTTTATCTCAAACTTTTCCACATCGTTTCTTGTGTCATATTACATAAATCTATGCTAGACAATTGGCTTCAATCAACTTTGAAGTTCGTCGAAACAAATAAAGACCAAAATGGACGAATTTATTTAAGGTGGATGATTCTTGGACCAAATCTGTCTTCGTTTGTCTCGAACTTTTCCACATGGTTTCTTGTGTCATATACATAAATCTATGCTTGACAATTCGCTTCAATCAACTTTGAAGCTTGTCGAAATGAAGAAAGACCAAAATGGACGAACTTGCTTAAGGTGGATGATTCTCGGACCAAATCTCTCTTTGTTGGTCTCAAACTTCTCCACATGGTTTCTTGTGTCATATTACATCAATCTGTGCTAGACAATTGGCTTCGGTCAACTTTGAAGTTCGTCGAAACAAATAAAAACCAAAATGGATGAATTTATTTAAGGTGTATAATTCTTGGACCAAATCTCTCTTCGTTTGTCTCGAACTTCTCCACATGGTTTCTTGTGTCATATTACATCGATCTATGCTTGACAATTGGCTTCGGTCAACTCTGAAGTTCGTCGAAACATAGAAAGACCAAAATGGACGAATTTATTTAAGGTGGATGATTCTTGGACCAAATATCTCTTCGTTTATCTCGAACTTCTCCACATGGTTTCTTGTGTCATATTACATCGATCTATGCTTGACAATTGGCTTCGGTCAACTCTGAAGTTCGTCGAAACATAGAAAGACCAAAATGGACGAATTTATTTAAGGTGGATGATTCTCGGACCAAATCTCTCTTTGTTGGTCTTAAACTTTTCCACATCGTTTCTTGTGTCATATTACATAAATCTATGCTAGACAATTGGCTTCAATCAACTTTGAAGTTCGTCGAAACAAATAAAGACCAAAATGGACGAATTTATTTAAGGTGGATGATTCTTGGACCAAATCTCTGTTCGTTTGTCTCAAACTTCTCCACATGGTTTCTTGTGTCATATTGCATAAATTAATGCTTGGCAATTGGCTTCGGTTAACGTTGAAGCTTGTCGAAACGAAGAAAGACCAAAATGGACGAACTTGGTTAAGGTGGATGATTCTGGACCAAATCTCTCTTAGTTTGTCTCAAACTTCTCCACATGGTTTCTTGTGTCATATTACATAAATCTATGCTTGGCAATTCGCTTCGGTCAACTTTGAAGTTTGTCGAAACACAGAAAGACCAAAATGGACGAACTTGGTTAAAGTGGAGGATTCTTGGACCAAATGTCTCTTCGTTTGTCTCGAACTTCTCCACATGGTTTCTCGTGTCATATTACATTAATCTATGCTTGACAATTGGCTTCGGTCAACTTTGAAGCTTGTTGAAACGAAAAAAGACCAAAATGGATGAATTTTTTTAAGGTGTATGATTCTTAGACCAAATCTCTCTTCATTGGTCTTAAATTTCTACACATGGTTTCTTATGTCATATTACATCAATCTATGCTTGACAATTAGCTTCGGTCAACTTTGAAGGTAGTCGAAACGAATAAAAACCAAAATGGACGAACTTGGTTAAAGTGGATGATTCTCGGCCAAATCTCTCTTTGTTGGTCTCAAACCTCTCCACATGGTTTCTTTTGTCATATTAAATCAATCTATGCTTGACAATGCTTTGGTCAACTTTAAAGCTTGTCGAAACGAATAAAGACCAAAAAGGACGAACTTGGTTAAGGTGGATGATTCTTGGACCAAATCTATCTTAGTTTGTCTCGAACTTTTCCACAGGGTTTCTTGTGTCATATTACATCAATCTATGCTTGACAATTGGCTTCGGTAAACTTTGAAGCTTGTCAAAACGAAGAACAACCAAAATTGGCGAACTTGGTTAAGGTGGACCATTCTTGGACCAAATCTCTCTTCGGTGGTCTCAAATTTCTACACATGGTTTCTTGTGTCATATTGCATCAATCTATGCTTGACAATTGGCTTCGGTAAACTTTGAAGCTTGTCGAAATGAAGAACGACCAAAATGGGCGAACTTGGTTAAGGTGGATGATTCTTGGACCAAATCTCTCTTCGGTGGTCTCAAACTTCTACACATGGTTTCTTGTGTTTATTACATCAATCTATGCTTGACAATTAGCTTTGGTCAACTTTGAAGGTAGTCGAAACGAAGAAAAACCAAAATGGACGAACTTTGTTAGGGTGGATGATTTTGGGCCAAATCTCTCTTCGTTGGTCTCAAACTTCTACACATTGTTTCTTGTTTCATATTACATCAATCTACGCTTGACAATGCTCCAGTCAACTTTGAAGCATGTAGAAACGAAGAAAGACAAAAATGGACGAACTTAGTTAAGGTGGATGATTCTCGGGCCAAATCTCTCTTTGTTAGTCTCAAACCTCCTCTCCACATGGTTTCTTGTGTCATATTAAATCAATCTATGCTTGACAATGCTTTGGTCAACTTTGAAGCTTGTCAAAACGAAGAAAGACCAAAATGGACGAACTTGGTTAATGTCGATGATTCTGGACCAAATCTCTCTTTGTTGGTCTCAAACTTCTCCACATGGTTTCTTGTGTCCTATTACATCAATCTATGCTTGACAATTGGCTTCGGTCAACTTTGAAGCTTGTCGAAACGAAGAAAGACCAAAATGGACGAACTTTGTTAAGGTGGATGATTCTTGGACCAAATCTCTCTTCGTTGGTCTCAAACTTCTACACATGGTTTCTTGTGTTATATTACATCAATCTATGCTTGAAAATTGTCTTCGGTCATCTTTGAAAGTAGTCAAAACGAAGAAAGACCAAAATGGACAAACTTGGTTAAGGTGGATGATTCATGGACCAAATCTCTCTCCATTGGTCTCAAACTTCTACACATGGTTTCTTGTGTCATATTACATCATTCTATGCTTGACAATGTTTCGGTCAACTTTGAACCTTGTCGAAACGAAGAAATACCAAAATGGACAAACTTGGTTAAGGTGGATGATTCTTGGACCAAATCTCTCTTCGTGGTCTCAAACTTCTCCACATGGTTTCTTGTGTCATATTACATAAATCTATGCTTGGCAATTCGCTTCGGTCAACTTTGAAGTTTGTCGAAACACAGAAAGACCAAAATGGACGAACTTGGTTAAAGTGGAGGATTCTTGGACCAAATCTCTCTTCGTTTGTCTCGAATTTCTCCACATGGTTTCTTGTGTCATATTACATCCATCTATGCTTGACAATTGGCCTCGGTCAACTTTGAAGCTTCTCGAAACGAAGAAAGACCAAAATGGACGAACTTTGTTAAGGTAGATGATTCTTGGACCAATCTCTCTTCGTTGGTCTCAAACTTCTACACATGGTTTCTTGTGTTTTATTACATTAATCTATGCTTGACAAATGCCTTCGGTCAACTTTGAAGCTAGTCTAAACGAAGAAAGACCAAAATGGACAAACTTGGTTAAGGTGGATGATTCTTGGACCAAATCTCTCTTCGGTGGTCTCAAACTTCTACACATTGTTTCTTGTGTCATATTATATCATTCTATGCTTGAGAATGTTTCGGTCAACTTTGAACCTTGTCGAAACGAAGAAAGACCAAAATCGACGAACTTGGTTAAGGTGGAGGATTCTTGGACCAAATCTTTCTTCGTTTGTCTCGAACTTCTCCACATGGTTTCTTGTGTCATATTACATCAATCTATGCTTGACAATTGGCTTCGGTCAACTTTGAAGCTTGTCGAAACGAAGAAAGACCAAAATGGACGAACTTTGTTAAGGTGGATGATTCTCGGACCAAATCTCTCTTCGTTGGTCTCAAACTTTACACATGGTTTCTTGTGTGATATTACATCAATCTATGCTTGAAAATTGGCTTCGGTCATCTTTGAAAGTAGTCAAAACGAAGAAAGACCAAAATGGACAAACTTGGTTAAGGTGGATGATTCATGGACCAAATCTCTCTCCGTTGGTCTCAAACTTCTACACATGGTTTCTTGTGTCATATTACATCATTCTATGCTTGACAATGTTTCGGTCAACTTTGAACCTTGTCCAAACGAAGAAAGACCAAAATGGACAAACTTGGTTAAGGTGGATGATTCTTGGACCAAATCTCTCTTCGTTGGTCTCAAACTTCTACACATGGTTTCTTGTGTCATATTATATCATTCTATGCTTGAGAATGTTTCGGTCAACTTTGAACCTTGTCGAAACGAAGAAAGACCAAAATCGACGAACTTGGTTAAAGTGGAGGATTCTTGGACCAAATCTTCTTCGTTTGTCTCGAACTTCTCCACATGGTTTCTTGTGTCATATTACATCAATCTATGCTTGACAATTGGCTTCGGTCAACTTTGAAGCTTGTTGAAACGAAAAAAGACCAAAATGGATGAATTTTTTTAAGGTGGATGATTCTTAGACCAAATCTCTCTTCGTTGGTCTTAAACTTCTACACATGGTTTCTTCTCTCATATTACATCAATCTATGCTTGACAATTAGCTTCGGTCAACTTTGAAGGTAGTCGAAACGAAGAAAAACCAAAATGGACGAACTTGGTTAAGGTGGATGATTCTCGGGCCAAATCTCTCTTTGTTGGTCTCAAACCTCTCCACATGGTTTCTTGTGTCATATTAAATCAATCTAGGCTTGACAATGTTTTGGTCAACTTTGAAGCTTGTGTCCTATTACATCAATCTATGCTTGGCAATTGGCTTCGGTTTACTTTGAAATTTGTCGAAACAAAGACAGACCAAAATGGACGAACTTTGTTAAGGTGGATGATTCTTGGACCAAATCTCTCTTCGTTGGTCTCAAACTTCTACACATGGTTTCTTGTGTTATATTACATCAATCTATGCTTGAAAATTGCCTTCGGTCATCTTTGAAACTAGTCAAAACGAAGAAAGACCAAAATGGACAAACTTGGTTAAGGTGGATGATTCATGGACCAAATCTCTCTCTGTTGGTCTCAAACTTCTACACATGGTTTCTTGTGTCATATTACATCATTCTATGCTTGACAATGTTTCGGTCAACTTTGAACCTTGTCGAAACGAAGAAAGACCAAAATCGACGAACTTGGTTAAGGTGGAGGATTCTTGGACCAAATCTTTCTTCGTTTGTCTCGAACTTCTCCACATGGTTTCTTGTGTCATATTACATCAATCTAAGCTTGACAATTGGCTTCGGTCAACTTTGAAGCTTGTGGAAACGAAAAAAGACCAAAATGGATGAATTTTTTTAAGGTGTATGATTCTTAGACCAAATCTCTCTTCGTTGGTCTTAAATTTCTACACATGGTTTCTTATGTCATATTACATCAATCTATGCTTGACAATTAGCTTCGGTTAACTTTGAAGGTAGTCGAAACGAAGAAAAAACAAAATGGACGAACTTGGTTAAGGTGGATGATTCTCGGCCAAATCTCTCTTTGTTGGTCTCAAACATCTACACATGGTTTCTTGTGTTATATTACATCAATCTATGCTTGAAAATTGCCTTCGGTCATCTTTGAAACTAGTCAAAACGAAGAAAGACCAAAATGGACAAACTTGGTTAAGGTGGATGATTCATGGACCAAATCTCTCTTTGTTGGTCTCAAACCTCTCCACATGGTTTCTTTAGTCATATTAAATCAATCTATGCTTGACAATGCTTTGGTCAACTTTGAAGCTTGTCGAAACGAAGAAAGAGACCAAAAAGGACGAACTTGGTTAAGGTGGATGATCTTGGACCAAATCTCTCTTAGTTTGTCTCGAACTTTTCCACATGGTTTCTTGTGTCATATTACATCAATCTATGCTTGACAATTCGCTTCGGTCAACTTTGAAGCTTGTCGAAACGAAGAACGACCAAAATGGGCGAACTTGGTTAAGGTGGATGATTCTTGGACCAAATCTCTCTTCGTGGTCTCAAACTTCTACACATGGTTTCTTGTGCCATATTACATCAATCTATGCTTGACAATTGGCTTCGGTCAACTTTGAAGTTTGTCAAAATGAAGAAAGACCAAAATTGACGAACTTGGTTAAGGTGGAGGATTCTTGGACCAAAACTCTCTTTGTTTGTCTCGAACTTCTCCACATGGTTTCTCGTGTCATATTACATCAATCTATGCTTAACAACAGGCTTCGGTCAACTTTGAAACTCGTCGAAACGAAAAAAGACCAAAAGGGACGAACTTGGTTAAGGTGGATGATTCTCGGACCAAATCTCTCTTTGTTGGTCTCAAACATCTCCACATGGTTTCTTGTGTCATATTACATCAATCTATGCTAGACAATTGGCTTCGGTCAACTTTGAAGTTCGTCGAAACAAAGAAAGACCAAAATGGACGAATTTATTTAAGGTGGATGATTCTTGCACCAAATCTTTCTTCCTTTGTCTCGAACTTCTCCACATAGTTTCTTGTGTCATATTACATCAATCTATGCTTGACAATTGGCTTCGGTCAACTTTGAAGCTTGTCGAAACGAAGAAAGACCAAAATGGACGAATTTATTTAGGGTGCATGATTCTTTGACCAAATCTCTCTTCGTTTGTCTTGAACTTCTCCACATGGTTTCTTGTGTATATTACATCAATCTATGCATGGCAATTGGGTTCGGTCAACTTTGAAGTTTGTCAAAACAAAGAAAGACTAAAATGGACGAACTTTGTTAAGGTGGATGATTCTTGGACCAAATCTCTCTTCATTGGTCTCAAACTTCTACACATGGTTTCTTTTGTCATATTACATCAATCTATGCTTGACAATTAGCTTCGGTTAACTTGGAAGCTTGTCGAAACGAAGAAAGACCAAAATGGACGAACTTGGTTAAGGTGGATGATTCTCGGACCAAATCTCTCTTTGTTGGTCTCAAAATTCTCCACATGGTCTCTTGTGTCATATTACACCAATCTATGCTAGACAATTGGCTTCGGTCAACTTTGAAGTTCGTCGAAACAAAGAAAGACCAAAATGGACGAATTTATTTAAGGTGGATGATTCTTGGACCAAATCTCTCTCCGGTGGTCTCGAACTTCTACACATGGTTTCTTGTGCCATATTACATCAATCTATGCTTGACAATTGTCTTCGGTCAACTTTGAAGCTAGTCGAAATGAAGAAAGACCAAAATGGACGAACTTTGTTAGGGTGGATGATTTTGGGGCCAAATCTCTCTTCGTTGGTCTCAAACTTCTACACATTGTTTCTTGTTTCATATTACATCAATCTATGCTTGACAATGCTCCAGTCAACTTTGAAGCATGTAGAAACGAAGAAAGACAAAAATGGACGAACTTAGTTAAGGTGGATAATTCCTGGACCAAATCTCTCTCCATTAGTGTCAAACTTCTACACATTGTTTCTTGTTTCATATTACATCAATCTATGCTTGACAATGCTTCGGTCAACTTTGAAGCTTGTCGAAACGACCAAACTGGACGAACTTAGCTAAGGTGGATGATTCTTGGACCAAATCTCTCTTTGTTTGTCTCGAACTTCTCCACATGGTTTCTTGTGTCATATTACATCAATCTATGCTTAACAAGCTTCGGTCAACTTTGAACCTTTTCGAAACGAAGAAAGACAAAAATGGACGAATTTGGTTAAGGTGGATGATTCTTGGACCAAATCTGTCTTCGTTGGTCTTAAACTTCTACACATGGTTTCTTGTGTCATATTACATCAATCTATGCTTGACAATTGGCTTCGGTCAATTTGAAGCTAGTCGAAACGAAAAAAGACCAAAATGGACGAACTTCGTTAAGGTGGATGATTTTCGTACCAAATCTCTCTTTGTTGGTCTCAAACTTCTCCACGTGGTTTCTTTTGTCATATTACATCAATCTATGCTTGACAATTGCCTTCGGTCAACTTTAAAGCTAGTCGAAATGAAGAAAGACCAAAATGGACAAACTTGGTTAAGAAAGATGATTCTTGGACCAAATCTCTCTTCGTTGGTCTCAAACTTCTATACATGGTTTCTTATGTCATATTACATCAATCCTTGCTTGACAATTGGCTTCAGTCAACTTTGAAGCTTGTCGAAACAAAGAAAGACAAAAATGGACGAACTTGGCTAAGGTGGATGATTGTTGGACCAAATCTCTCTCGGTGGTCTCGAACTTCTACACATGGTTTCTTGTGTCATATTACATCAATCTATGCTTGACAATTGGCTTCGGTCAACTTTGAAGCTTGTCGAAACGAAGAAAGACCAAAATGGACGAATTTATTTAAGGTGGATGATTCTTTGACCAAATCTCTCTTCGTTTGTCTCAAACTTCTCCACATGGTTTCTTGTGTCATATTACATAAATCTATGCTTGACAATTAGCTTCAGTCAACTTTGAAGATTGTCGAAACGAAGAAAGACCAAAATGGGCGAACTTGGTTACAGTGGAGGATTTTTGGACCAAATCTATCTTCATTTGTCTCGAACTTCTCCACATGGTTTCTTGTGTCATATTACATCGATCTATGCTTGACAATTGGCTTCGGTCAACTTTGAAGCTTGTCGAAACGAAGAACGACCAAAATGGCGAACTTGGTTAAGGTGGATGATTCTTGGACCAAATCTCTCTTCGGTGGTCTCAAACTTCTACACATATTTTCTTGTGTCATATTGTATCAATCTATGCTTGACAATTGGCTTCGGCCAACTTTGAAGCATGTTGAAACAAAGAAAGACTAAAATGGACGAACTTGGCTAAGGTGGATGATTCTTGGACCAAATCTCTCTTAGTTTGTCTCGAACATATCCACATGGTTTCTTGTGTATATTACATCAATCTATGCTTGGCAATTGGGTTCGGTCAACTTTGAAGTTTGTCGAAACAAAGAAAGACCAAAATGGACGAACTTTGTTAAGGTGGATGATTCTTGGACCAAATCTCTCTTCATTGGTCTCAAACTTCTACACATGGTTTCTTTTGTCATATTACATCAATCTATGCTTTACAATTGGCTTCGGTCAACTTGGAAGCTTGTCGAAACGAAGAAAGACCAAAATGGACGAACTTGGTTAAGGTGGATGATTCTCGGACCAAATCTCTCTTTGTTGGTCTCAAACTTCTCCACATGATTTCTTGTGTCATATTACATCTATCTATGCTAGACAATTGGCTTCGGTCAACTTTGAAGTTCGTCGAAACAAATAAAGACCAAAATGGACGAATTTATTTAAGGTTGATGATTCTTGGACCAAATCTCTCTTCGTTTGTCTCGAACTTTTCCACATGGTTTCTTGTGTCATATTACATAAATCTACGCTTCACAATTGGCTTCAATTAACTTTGAAGCTTGTCGAAACGAATAAAGACCAAAATGGACGAACTTGGTTAAGGTGGAGGATTTTTGGACCAAATCTCTCTTCATTTGTCTCGAACTTCTCCACATGGTTTCTTGTGTCATATTACATCAATCTATGCTTGACAATTGGCTTCGGTCAACTTTGAAGTTCGTCGAAACAAAGAAAGACCAAAATGGACGAATTTATTGAAGGTGGATGATTCTTGGACCAAATCTCTCTTCGTTTGTCTCAAACTTCTCCACATGGTTTCTTGTGTCATATTGCATAAATCTATGCTTGACAATTGGCTTCGGTCAACTTTGAAGCTGGTCGAAACAAAGAAAGACCAAAATGGACGAACTTGGCTAAGGTGGATGATTCTTGGACCAAATCTCTCTTCATTGGTCTCAAACCTCTACACATGGTTTCTTTTGTCATATTACATCAATCTATGCTTTACAATTGGCTTCGGTCAACTTGGAAGCTTGTCGAAACGAAGAAAGACCAAAATGGACGAACTTGGTTAAGGTGGATGATTCTCGGTCCAAATCTCTCTTTGTTGGTCTCAAACTTCTCCACATGATTTCTTGTGTCATATTACATCTATCTATGCTAGACAATTGGCTTCGGTCAACTTTGAAGTTCGTCGAAACAAATAAAGACCAAAATGGACGAATTTATTTAAGGTTGATGATTCTTGGACCAAATCTCTCTTCGTTTGTCTCGAACTTTTCCACATGGTTTCTTGTGTCATATTACATAAATCTACGCTTCACAATTGGCTTCAATTAACTTTGAAGCTTGTCGAAACGAAGAAAGACCAAAATGGGCGAACTTGGTTAAGGTGGAGGATTTTTGGACCAAATCTCTCTTCATTTGTCTCGAACTTCTCCACATGGTTTCTTGTGTCATATTACATCAATCTATGCTTGACAATTGGCTTCGGTCAACTTTGAAGTTCGTCGAAACAAAGAAAGACCAAAATGGACGAATTTATTGAAGGTGGATGATTCTTGGACCAAATCTCTCTTCGTTTGTCTCAAACTTCTCCACATGGTTTCTTGTGTCATATTACATAAATCTATGCTTGACAATTGGCTTCGGTCAACTTTGAAGCTGGTCGAAACAAAGAAAGACCAAAATGGACGAACTTGGCTAAGGTGGATGATTCTTGGACCAAATCTCTCTTCGTTTGTCTCAAACTTCTCCACATGGTTTCTTGTGTCATATTGCATAATCTATGCTTGACAATTGGCTTCGGTCAACTTTGAAGCTTGTCGAAACAAGAAAGACCAAAATGGACGAACTTGGCTAAGGTGGATGATTCTTGGACCAAATCTCTCTTAGTTTGTCTCGAACTTATCCACATGGTTTCTTGTGTATATTACATCAATCTATGCTTGGCAATTGGGTTCGGTCAACTTTGAAGTTTGTCAAAACGAAGAAAGACGAAAATGGATGAATTTTGTTAAGGTGGATGATTCTCGGACCAAATCTCTCTTTGTTGGTCTCAAACTTCTCCACATGGTTTCTTCTGTCATATTACATCAATCTATGCTAGACAATTGGTTTCGGTCAACTTTGAAGTTCATTGAAACAAAGAAAGACCAAAAAGGACGAATTTATTTAAGGTGGATGATTCTTGGACCAAATCTCTCTTCATTTGTCTCGAACTTTTCCACATGGTTTCTTGTGTCATATTACATAAATCTATGCTTGACAATTGGCTTCAATCAACTTTGAAGCTTGTCGAAACGAAGAAGGACCAAAATGGGCAAACTTGGTTAAGGTGGATGATTTTTGGACCAAATCTCTCTTCGTTTATCTCGAACTTCTACACATGGTTTCTTGTGCGATATTACATCAATCTATGCTTGACAATTGGCTTTGGTCAACTTTGAAGCTAGTCGAAACGAAGAAAGACCAAAATGGACGAACTTGGTTAAGGTGGAGTATTTTTGGACCAAATCTCTCTTTGTTTGTCTCGAACTTCTCGTCAAGGTTTCTTGTGTCATATTACATAATCTATGCTTGACAATTGGCTTTGGTCAACTTGGAAGCTTGTCGAAACGAAGAAAGACCAAAATGGACGAACTTCGTTAAGGTGGATGATTCTTGGACCAAATCTCTCTTAGTTTGTCTCGAACTTATCCACATGGTTTCTTGTGTCATATTACAATAATCTATGCTTGACAATTGGCTTCGATCAACTTTGAAGCTTGTCGAAACGAAGAACGACCAAAATGGGCGAACTTGGTTAAGGTGGATGATTCTTGGACCAAATCTCTCTTCGGTGGTCTCAAACTTCTACACATGGTTTCTTGTGTCATATTGCATCAATCTATGCTTGACAATAGGCTTCGGTCAACTTTGAAGCTTGTCGAAACGAAGAACGACCAAAATGGGCGAACTTGGTTAACGTGGATGATTCTGGGACCAAATCTCTCTTCGTTGGTCTCAAACTTCTACACATTGTTTCTTGTTTCATATTACATCAATCTATGCTTGACAATGCTCCAGTCAACTTTGAAGCATGTAGAAACGAAGAAAGACAAAAATGGACGAACTTAGTTAAGGTGGATAATTCCTGGACCAAATCTCTCTCCATTAGTGTCAAACTTCTACACATTGTTTCTTGTTTCATATTACATCAATCTATGCTTGACAATGCTTCGGTCAACTTTGAAGCTTGTCGAAACGACCAAACTGGACGAACTTAGCTAAGGTGGATGATTCTTGGACCAAATCTCTCTTTGTTTGTCTCGAACTTCTCCACATGGTTTCTTGTGTAATATTACATCAATATGCTTAACAAGCTTCGGTCAACTTTGAACCTTTTCGAAACGAAGAAAGACAAAAATGGACGAATTTGGTTAAGGTGGATGATTCTTGGACCAAATCTGTCTTCGTTGGTCTTAAACTTCTACACATGGTTTCTTGTGTCATATTACATCAATCTATGCTTGACAATTGGCTTCGGTCAATTTGAAGCTAGTCAAAACGAAAAAAGACCAAAATGGACGAACTTCGTTAAGGTGGATGATTTTCGTACCAAATCTCACTTTGTTGGTCTCAAACTTCTCCACATGGTTTCATGTGTCATATTACATCAATCTATGTTTGACAATTGCCTTCGGTCAACTTTAAAGCTAGTCGAAATGAAGAAAGACCAAAATGGACAAACTTGGTTAGGAAAGATGATTCTTGGACCAAATCTCTCTTCGTTGGTCTCAAACTTCTATACATGGTTTCTTATGTCATATTACATCAATCCTTGCTTGACAATTGGCTTCGATCAACTTTGAAGCTTGTCGAAACAAAGAAAGACAAAAATGGACGAACTTGGCTAAGGTGGATGATTGTTGGACCAAATCTCTCTTCGTTTGTCTCGAACTTCTCCACATGGTTTCTTGTGTCATATTACATCAATCTATGCTTGACAATTGCTTTAGTCAACTTTGAAGCTTGTCGAAAGGAAGAAAGACCAAAATGGACGAACTTGGCTATGGTGGATGATTCTTGGACCAAAGCTCTCTTCGTTTGTCTCGAACTTCTCCACATGGTTTCTTGTGTCATATTACATCAATCTATGCTTGGCAATTGGCTTCAGTCAACTTTGAAATTTGTCGAAACAAAGAAGACCAAAATGGATGAACTTTCTTAAGGTGCATGATTCTTGGACCAAATCTCTCTTCGTTTGTCTCGAACTTCTCCACATGGTTTGTTGTGTCATATTACATCAATCTATGCTTGACAATGCTTCGGTCAACTTTGAAGCTTGTCGAAATGAAGAAATACCAAAATGGACGAACTTGGTTAAGGTGGATGATTCTTGGACCAAATCTCTCTTCGTTGGTCTCAAACTTCTCCACATGGTTTTTTTTGTCATATTACATCAATCTATGCTTGGCAATTGGCTTCGGTCAACTTTGAAGCTTGTCGAAACGAAGAAAGACGAAAATTGACGAACTTGGTTAAGGTGGATGATTCTTGGACCAAATCTCTCTTCGTTGATCTCAAACTTCTACACATGGTTTCTTGTGTAATATTACATCAATCTATGCAAGACAATTGGCTTCGGTCAACTTTGAAGCTTGTCGAAACGAAGAAATACCAAAATTGACGAACTTGGTTAAGGTGGATGATTCTTGGACCAAATCTCTCTTTGTTGGTCTCAAACTTCTACACATGGTTTCTTGTGTCATATTACATCAATCTATGCTTGACAATTGCCTTCGGTCAACTTTAAAGCTAGTCGAAATGAAGAAAGACCAAAATGGACAAACTTGGTTAAGGTGGATGATTCTTGGACTAAATCTCTCTCCGATGGTCCCAAACTTCTGCACATGGTTTCTTGTGTCATATTACATCAATCTATGCTTGGCAATTGGCTTCGGTCAACTTTGAAACTTGTTGAAACGAAGAAAGACCAAAATGGACGAACTTGGTTAAGGTGGATGATTCTTGGACCAAATCTCTCTCCGGTGGTCTCAAACTTCTACACATGGTTTCTTATGTCATATTACATCAATCTATGCTTGGCAATTGGCTTCGGTCAACTTTGAAGCTTGTCGAAACGAAGAAAGACCAAAATGGAGGAACTTTGTTAAGGTGGATGATTCTTGGACCAAATCTCTCTTGGTTGGTCTCAAACTTCTACACATGGTTTCTTATGTCATATTACATCAATCTATGCTTGACAATGCTTCGGTCAACATTGAATCTAGTCGAAACGAAAAAAGACCAAAATGGACGAACTTTGTTAAGGTGGATAATTCTTGGACCTAATCTCTCTTGGTTGGTCTCAAACTTCTACACATGGTTTCTTATGTCATATTACATCAATCTATGCTTGACAATGCTTCGGTCAACATTGAATCTAGTCGAAACGAAAAAAGGCCAAAATGGACGAACTTTGTTAAGGTGGATGATTCTTGGACTAAATCTATCTTCGTTGGTGTTAAACTTCTACACATGGTTTCTTGTGTCATATTACATCAATCTATGCTTGGCAATCGCCTTCGATCAAATTTGAAGCTTGTCGAAACGAAGAAAGACCAAAATGGAGGACCTTTGTTAGGGTGGATGATTCTTGGACTAAATCTCTCTTGGTTGGTCTGAAACTTCTACACATGGTTTCTTATGTCATATTTCATTAATTTATGCTTGACAATTCTTCGGTCAACTTTCAAGCTTGTCGAAATGAAGAAAGACCAAAATGGACGAACTTTCTTAAGGTGGATGATTCTTGGACCAAATCTCTCTTTGTTGATCTGAAAAATTCTACACATGGTTTATTGTGTCATATTACATCAATCTGTAATAGACAATTGGCTTCGGTCAACTTTGAAGCTTGTCGAAACGAAGAAAGACCAAAATGGATGAACTTTGTTAAGGTGGATGATTCTTGGACTAAATCTCTCTTCGTTGGTGTTAAACTTCTACACATGGTTTCTTGTGTCATATTACATCATTCTATGCTTGGCAATTGCCTTCGATCAAATTTGAAGCTTGTCGAAACGAAGAAAGACCAAAATGGAGGAACTTTGTTAGGGTGGATGATTCTTGGACCAAATCTCTCTTCGTTGATCTCAAACTTTTACACATGGTTTCTTGTGTCATATTATATCAATCTATGCTTGGCAATTAGCTTCGGTCAACTTTGAAGCTTGTCGAAAAGAAGAAACACCAAAATGGACGAACTTGGCTAAGGTGGATGATTCTTGGACCAAATCTCTCTTTGTTTGTCTCGAACTTCTCCACATGGTTTCTTGTGTCATATTACATCAATCTATGCTTGACAATGCTTCGGTCAACTTTGAAGCTTGTCGAAATGAAGAAATACCAAATGGACGAACTTGGTTAAGGTGGATGATTCTTGGACCAAATCTCTCTTCGTTGGTCTCAAACTTCTACACATGGTTTCTTTTGTCATATTACATCAATCTATGCTTGACAATGCTTCGGTCAACATTGAAGGTTGTCGAAACGAAGAAAGACCAAAATGGACGAACTTGGCGAAGGTGGATGATTCTTGAACCAAATCTCTTTTCGTTGGTCTCAAACTTCAACACATGGTTTCTTGTGTCATATTACATCAATCTATGCTTGGCAATTGGCTTCGGTCAACTTTGAAGCTTGTCGAAACGAAGAAAGACCAAAATGGACGAACTTTGTTAAGGTGGATGATTCTTGGACCAAATCTCTCTTCGTTGATCTCAAACTTCTACACATGGTTTCTTGTGTCATATTATATCAATCTATGCTTGGCAATTTGCTTCGGTCAACTTTGAAGCTTGTCGAAACGAAGAAAGACCAAAATGGATGAACTTTGTTAAGGTGGATGATTCTTGGACTAAATCTGTCTTCGTCGGTGTTAAACTTCTACACATGGTTTCTTGTGTCATATTACATCAATCTATGCTTGGCAATTGCCTTCGATCAAATTTGAAGCTTGTCGAAACGAAGAAAGACCAAAATGGAGGAACTTTGTTAGGGTGGATGATTCTTGGACCAAATCTCTCTTCGTTGATCTCAAACTTTTACACATGGTTTCTTGTGTCATATTATATCAATCTATGCTTGGCAATTGGCTTCGGTCAACTGTGAAGCTTGTCGAAAAGAAGAAAGACCAAAATGGACGAACTTGGTTAATGTCGATGATTATGGGACCAAATCTCTCTTTGTTGGTCTCAAACTTCTCCACATGGTTTCTTGTGTCATATTACATCATTCTATGCTTGGCAATTGTCTTCGGTCAACTTTGAAATTTGTCGAAACAAAGAAAGACCAAAATGGACGAACTTTGTTAAGGTGGATGATTCTGGACCAAATCTCTCTTCCTTGGTCTCAAACTTCTTCACATGGTTTCTTGTGTCATATTACATCAATCTATGCTTGACAATTCTTCGGTTAACTTTGAAGCTTGTCGAAACGAAGAAAGACCAAAATGGACGAACTTGGCTAAGGTGGATGATTCTTTGACCAAATCTCTCTTCGTTGTCTCGAACTTTTCCACATGGTTTCTTTTGTCATATTACATCAATCTATGCTTAACAATTGGCTTCAATTAACTTTAAAGCTTGTCGAAACGAAGAAAGACCAAAATGGAGGAACTTTGTTAGGGTGGATGATTCTTGGACCAAATCTCTCTTCGTTGATCTCAAACTTTTACACATGGTTTCTTGTGTCATATTATATCAATCTATGCTTGGCAATTAGCTTCGGTCAACTTTGAAGCTTGTCGAAAAGAAGAAACACCAAAATGGACGAACTTGGCTAAGGTGGATGATTCTTGGACCAAATCTCTCTTTGTTTGTCTCGAACTTCTCCACATGGTTTCTTGTGTCATATTACATCAATCTATGCTTGACAATGCTTCGGTCAACTTTGAAGCTTGTCGAAATGAAGAAATACCAAAATGGACGAACTTGGTTAAGGTGGATGATTCTTGGACCAAATCTCTCTTCGTTGGTCTCAAACTTCTACACATGGTTTCTTTTGTCATATTACATCAATCTATGCTTGACAATGCTTCGGTCAACATTGAAGGTTGTCGAAACGAAGAAAGACCAAAATGGACGAACTTGGCGAAGGTGGATGATTCTTGAACCAAATCTCTTTTCGTTGGTCTCAAACTTCAACACATGGTTTCTTGTGTCATATTACATCAATCTATGCTTGGCAATTGGCTTCGGTCAACTTTGAAGCTTGTCGAAACGAAGAAAGACCAAAATGGACGAACTTTGTTAAGGTGGATGATTCTTGGACCAAATCTCTCTTCGTTGATCTCAAACTTCTACACATGGTTTCTTGTGTCATATTATATCAATCTATGCTTGGCAATTTGCTTCGGTCAACTTTGAAGCTTGTCGAAACGAAGAAAGACCAAAATGGATGAACTTTGTTAAGGTGGATGATTCTTGGACCAAATCTCTCTTCGTCGGTGTTAAACTTCTACACATGGTTTCTTGTGTCATATTACATCAATCTATGCTTGGCAATTGCCTTCGATCAAATTTGAAGCTTGTCGAAACGAAGAAAGACCAAAATGGAGGAACTTTGTTAGGGTGGATGATTCTTGGACCAAATCTCTCTTCGTTGATCTCAAACTTTTACACATGGTTTCTTGTGTCATATTACATCAATCTATGCTTGGCAATTGGCTTCGGTCAACTTTGAAGCTTGTCGAAAAGAAGAAACACCAAAATGGACGAACTTGGTTAATGTCGATGATTATGGGACCAAATCTCTCTTTGTTGGTCTCAAACTTCTCCACATGGTTTCTTGTGTCATATTACATCATTCTATGCTTGGCAATTGTCTTCGGTCAACTTTGAAATTTGTCGAAACAAAGAAAGACCAAAATGGACGAACTTTGTTAAGGTGGATGATTCTG
The DNA here is from genome assembly GCA_022379115.2 of Bauhinia variegata. Classification (NCBI taxonomy): domain Eukaryota; kingdom Viridiplantae; phylum Streptophyta; class Magnoliopsida; order Fabales; family Fabaceae; genus Bauhinia; species Bauhinia variegata. The sequence goes on from CM039430.1 coordinate 11,881,499, forward strand.
GACCAAATCTCTCTTCCTTGGTCTCAAACTTCTTCACATGGTTTCTTGTGTCATATTACATCAATCTATGCTTGACAATTCTTCGGTTAACTTTGAAGCTTGTCGAAACGAAGAAAGACCAAAATGGACGAACTTGGCTAAGGTGGATGATTCTTTCACCAAATCTCTCTTCGCTTGTCTCGAACTTTTCCACATGGTTTCTTTTGTCATATTACATCAATCTATGCTTAACAATTGGCTTCAATTAACTTTGAAGCTTGTCGAAACGAAGAAAGACCAAAATGAGCAAACTTGGTTAAGGTGGATGATTTTTGGACCAAATCTCTCTTCGTTTGTCTCGAACTTCTCCACATGGTTTCTTGTGTCATATTACATCAATCTATGCTTGACAATGCTTCGGTCAACTTTGAAGCTTGTCGAAATGAAGAAATACCAAAATGGACGAACTTGGTTAAGGTGGATGATTCTTGGACCAAATCTCTTTTCGTTGGTCTCAAACTTCTACACATGGTTTCTTGTGTCATATTACATCAATCTATGCTTGGCAATTGGCTTCGGTCAACTTTGAAGCTTGTCGAAACGAAGAAAGACCAAAATGGACGAACTTTGTTAAGGTGGATGATTCTTGGACCAAATCTCTCTTCGTTGATCTCAAACTTCTACACATGGTTTCTTGTGTCATAATACATCAATCTATTCTTGGCAATTGGCTTCGGTCAACTTTGAAATTTGTCGAAACAAAGAAAGACCAAAATGGACGAACTTTGTTAAGGTGGATGATTCTCGACCAAATCTCTCTTCGTTGATCTCAAACTTCTACACATGGTTTCTTGTGTAATATTACATCAATCTATGCAAGACAATTGGCTTCGGTCAACTTTGAAACTTGTCGAAACGAAGAAAGACCAAAATGGAGGAACTTTGTTAAGGTGGATGATTCTTGGACCAAATCTCTCTTGGTTGGTCTCAAACTTCTACACATGGTTTCTTATGTCATATTACATCAATCTATGCTTGACAATGCTTCGGTCAACATTGAAGCTAGTCGAAACGAAAAAAGACCAAAATGGATGAAATTTGTTAAGGTGGATGATTCTTGGACTAAATCTCTCTTCGTTGGTTTTAAACTTCTATACATGGTTTCTTGTGTCATATTACATCAATCTATGCTTGGCAATTGGCTTCGATCAAATTTGAAGCTTGTCGAAACGAAGAAAGACCAAAATGGAAGAACTTTGTTAGGGTGGATGATTCTTGGACAAATCTCTCTTGGTTGGTCTCAAACTTCTACACATGGTTTCTTATGTCATATTACATCAATTTATGCTTGACAATTCTTCGGTCAACTTTCAAGCTTGTCGAAATGAAGAAAGACCAAAATGGACGAACTTTCTTAAGGTGGATGATTCTTGGACCAAATCTCTCTTTGTTGATCTGAAAAATTCTACACATGGTTTCTTGTGTCATATTACATCAATCTATAATAGAGAATTGGCTTCGGTCAACTTTGAAGCTTGTCGAAACGAAGAAAGACCAAAATTGACGAACTTGGTTAAGGTGGATGATTCTTGGACAAAATCTCTCTTCGTTGGTCTCAAACTTCTCCACATGGTTTATTGTATGATATTACATCAATCCTTGCTTGACAATTGGCTTCGCTCAACTTTGAAACTAGTCGAAACGAAAAAAGACCAAAATGGATGAACTTTGTTAAGGTGGATGATTCTTGGACCAAATCTCTCTCCGGTGGTCTCAAACTTCTACACATGGTTTCTTGTGTCATATTACATCAATCTATGCTTGGCAATTGGCTTCGGTCAACTTTGAATCTTGTCGAATCCAAGAAAGACCAAAATGGAGGAACTTTGTTAAGGTGGATGATTCTTGGACCAAATCTCTCTTGGTTGGTCTCAAACTTCTACACATGGTTTCTTGCATAATATTAAATCAATCTATGCTAGACAATTGGCTTCGGTCCACTTTGAAGCTTTTCGAAACGAAGAAAGACCAAAATTGACGAACTTGGTTAAGGTGGATGATTCTTGGAACAAATCTCTCTTCGTTGGTCTCAAACTTCTCCACATGGTTTCTTGTGTCATATTACATCAATCCTTGCTTGACAATTGGCTTCGGTCAACTTTGAAACTAGTCGAAACGAAAAAAGGCAAAAATGGATGAACTATGTTAAGATGGATGATTTTTGGACCAAATCTCTCTTCGTTGATCTCAAACTTTTACACATGGTTTCTTGTGTCATATTACATCAACCTATGCTTGGCAATTGGCTTCGGTTAACTTTGAAGCTTGTCTAAACGAAGAAAGACCAAAATGGAGGAACTTTGTTATGGTGGATGATTCTTGGACCAAATCTCTCTTCGTTGGTCTTAAACTTCTACACATGGTTTCTTGTGTCATATTAGATCAATCTATGCTTGACAATGCTTCGGTCAATTTTGAAGCTTGTCGAAACGAAGAAAGACCAAAATGGACGAACTTTGTTAAGGTGGATGATTCTTGGACAAAATCTGTCTTCGTGGTGTTAAACTTCTACACATGGTTTCTTGTGTCATATTACACCAATCTATGCTTGGCAATTGCCTTCGATCAAATTTGAAGCTTGTCGAAACGAAGAAAGACCAAAATGGAGGAACTTTGTTAGGGTGGATGATTCTTGGACCAATCTCTCTTCGTTGATCTCAAACTTTTACACATGGTTTCTTGTGTCATATTATATCAATCTATGCTTGGCAATTAGCTTCGGTCAACTGTGAAGCTTTTCGAAACGAAGAAAGACCAAAATGGAAGAACTTTGTTAAGGTGGATGATTCTTGGACTAAATCACTCTTGGTTGGTCTCAAACTTCTACACATGGTTTCTTATGTCATATTACATCAATCTATGCTTGACAATGCTTCAGTCAATTTTGAAGCTTGTCGAAACAAAGAAAGACCAAAATTGACGAACTTTGTTAGGGTGGATGATTCTTAGACCAAATCTCTCTTGTTTGGTCTGAAACTTTTACACATGGTTTCTTCTGTCATATTACATCAAACTATGCTTGACAATGCTTCGGTTAACTTTGAAGCTTGTCGAAATGAAGAAAGACCAAAATTGACGAACTTGGTTAACGTGGATGATTCTTGGACCAAATCTCTCTTTGTTGGTCTCAAATTTCTACACATGTTTCTTGTGTCATATTACATCAACCTTGCTTGACAATTGGCTTCGGTCAACTTTGAAGCCTGTCAAAAAGAAGAAAGACCAAAATGGACGAACTTGGTTAAGGTGGATGATTCTTGGCCCAAATCTCTCTCCGGTGGTCTCAAACTTCTACACATGGTTTCCTTTGTCATATTACATCAATCTATGCTTGGCAATTGGTTCGGTCAACTTTGAAGCTTGTCGATACGCAGAAAGACCAAAATGGATGAACTTTGTTAAGGTGGATGATTCTTGAACCAAATCTCTCTTCGTTGATCTCAAACTTCTACACATGGTTTGTTGTGTCATATTATATCAATCTATGCTTCGCAATTGGCTTCGGTCAACTTTGAAGCTTGTCGAAACGAAGAAAGACCAAAATGGACGAACTTTGTTAAGGTGGATGATTCTTTGACTAAATCTCTCTTGGTTGGTCTCAAACTTCTACACATGGTTTCTTGGTCATATTACATCAATCTATGCTTGACCATGCTTCGGTCAACTTTGAAGCTTGTCGAAACGAAGAAAGACCAAAATTGACGAAGTTTGTTAAGGTGGATGATTCTTGGACCAAATCTCTCTTCGTTGATCTAAAACTTCTACACATGGTTTCTTGTGTGATATTATATCAATCTATGCTTGGCAATTGGCTTTGGTCTACTTTGAAGCTTGTCGAAACGAAGAAAGACCAAAATGGACAAACTTTGTTAAGGTGGATGATTCTTGGACCAAATCTCTTTTGGTTGGTCTCAAACTTCTCCGCATGGTTTCTTGTGTCATATTACATCAATCTTGCTTGACAATTGGCTTCGGTCAACTTTAAAACTAGTCGAAATGAAAAAAGGCCAAAATGGACGAACATTGTTAATGTGGATGATTCTTGGACCAAATCTCTCTTCTTTGATCTCAAACTTCTACACATGGTTTCCTCTGTTATATTACATCAATCTATGCTTGGCAATTGGCTTCGGTCAACTTTGAAGCTTGTCGAAACGAAGAAATACCAAAATGGAGGAACTTTGTTAAGGTGGATGATTATTGGACCTAATCTCTCTTCGTTGGTGTCAAACTTCTACACATGGTTTCTTGTGTCATATTACATCAATCTATGCTTGACAATGCTTCGGTCAACTTTGAAGCTTGTCGAAACGAAGATAGACCATAATGGACGAACTCGGCTAAGTTGGATGATTCTTGGACCAAATATCTCTTCGTTTGTCTTGAACTTCTCCACAAGGTTTCTTGTGTCATATTACATCAATCTATGCTTGACAATGGGCTTCGGTCAACTTTGAAGCTTGTCGAAACGAAGAAATACCAAAATGGAGGAACTTTGTTAAGGTGGATGATTATTGGACCTAATCTCTCTTCGTTGGTGTCAAACTTCTACACATGGTTTCTCGTGTCATATTACATCAATCTATGCTTGACAATGCTTCGGTCAACTTTGAAGCTTGTCAAAACGAAGAAAGACCAAAATGGACGAACTTTGTTAAGGTGGATGATTCTTGGACCAAATCTCTCTTCGTTTATCTCAAATTTCTACACATGGTTTCTTCTGTCATATTACATCAATCTATGCTTGACAATGCTTCGGTCAACTTAGAAGCTTGTCGAAACGAAGAAAGACCAAAATGGACGAACTTTGTTAAGGTGGATGATTCTTGGACCAAATCTCTCTTCGTTTATCTCAAATTTCTACACATGGTTTCTTCTGTCATATTACATCAATCTATGCTTGACAATTGGTTTCGGTCAACTTTAAAGCATGTAGAAAAGAAGAAATACCAAAATTGACGACCTTTGTTAACATGGATGATTCTTGGACCAAATCTCTCTTCGTTGACCTCAAACTTCTACACATGGTTTCTTGTGTCATATTATATCAATCTATGCTTGGCAATTGGCTTCGGTGAACTTTGAAGCTTGTCGAAACGAAGAAAGACCAAAATGGACGAACTTGGTTATGGTGGATTATTCTTGGCCAAAATCTCTCTCCGGTGGTCTCAAACTTCTACACATGGTTTCTTGTGTCATATTAGATCAATCTATGCTGGGCAATTGGCTTCGGTCAACTTTGAAGCTTGTTGGAACGAACAAAGACTAAAATGGAGGAACTTTGTTAAGGTGAATGATTCTTGGACCAAATCTCTCTTGGTTGGTCTGAAACTTCTACACATGGTTTCTTGTGTCATATTACATCAAACTATGCTGGTCAATGCTTCGGTCAACATTGAAGCTTGTCGAAACGAAGAAAGACCAAAATGGATGAATTTTGTTAAGGTGGATGATTCTTGGACCAAATCTATCTTCGTTGGTCTCAAACTTCTACACATGGTTTCTTGTGCCATATTACATCAATCCTTGCTTGACAATTGGCTTCAGTCAACTTTGAAGTTTGTCGAAAAGAAGAAAGACCAAAATGGACGAACTTGGTTAAGGTGGATGATTCTTCGCCCAAATCTCTCTCCGGGTCTCAAACTTCTACACATGGTTTCTTGTGTCATATTACATCAATCTATGCTTGGCAATTGGCTTCGGTCAACTTTGAAGGTTGTCGAAATGAAGAAAGACCAAAATGGACGAACTTTGTTAAGGTGGATGATTCTTGGACCAAATCTCTCTTCGTTTATCTCAAATTTCTACACATGGTTTCTTGTGTCATATTACATCAATCTATGCTTGGCAATGCTTCGGTCAACTTAGAAGCTTGTCGAAACGAAGAAAGACCAAAATGGACGAACTTTGTTAAGGTGGATGATTCTTAGCCCAAATCTCTATCGGTGGTCTCAAACTTCTACACATGGTTTCTTGTGTCATATTACATCAATCTATGCTTGGCAATTAGCTTCGGTCAACTTAGAAGCTTGTCGAAACGAATAAAGACTAAAATGGAGGAACTTTGTTAAGGTGGATGATTCTTGGACCAAATCTCTCTTCGTTGATCTCAAACTTCTACACATGGTTTCTTGTGTCATATTACATCAATCTATGCTTGGCAATTAGCTTCGGTCAACTTTGAAGCTTGTCGAAACGAAGAAAGACCAAAATGGAGGAACTTTGTTAAGGTGGATGATTCTTGGACCAAATCTCTTTTCGTTGATCTCAAACTTCTACACATGGTTTCTTGTGTCATATTACATCAATCTATGCTTGACAATTGGCTTCGGTCAATTTGAAGCTAGTCGAAACGAAGAAAGACCAAAATGGAGGAACTTGGTTAAGGTGGATGATTTTGGACCAAATCTCTCTTTGTTGGTCTCCAACTTCTCCACATGATTTCTTGTGTCATATTACAATAATCTATGCTAGACAATTGGCTTCGGTCAACTTTGAAGCTAGTCAAAACAAAGAAATACCAAAATTGATGAACTTTGTTAACGTGGATGATTTTTGGACCAAATCTCTCTTTGTTGATCTCCAACTTCTCCACATGATTTCTTGTGTCATATTACATCAATCTATGCTTGACAATTGGCTTCGGTTAACTTTAAAGCTTGTCGAAATGAAGAAAGACCAAAATGGACGAACTTGGTTAAGGTGGATGATTCTTTGCCCAAATCTCTCTTCGGTGGTCTGAAACTTCTACACATGGTTTCTTGTGTCATATTACATCAATCTATGCTTAGCAATTGGCTTCGGTTAACTTTGAAGCTTGTCGAAACGAAGAAAGACTAAAATGGAGGAACTTTGTTAAGGTGGATGATTCTTGGACCAAATCTCTCTTGATTGGTCTCAAACTTCTACACATGGTTTATTCTGTCATATTACATCAATCTATGCTTGGCAATGCTTCGGTCAACTTTGAAGCTTTTCGAAACGAAGAAAGACCAAAATGGACGAACTTGGCTAAAATGGATGATTCTTGGACCAAATCTCTCTTTGTTGGTCTCCAATTTCTCCACATGATTTCTTGTGTCATATTACATCAATCTATGCTAGACAATTGGTTTCGGTCAACTTTGAAGCATGTCGAAAAGAAGAAAGACCAAAATTGACGACCTTTGTTAACGTGGATGATTCTTGGACCAAATCTCTCTTCGTTGACCTCAAACTTCTACACATGGTTTCTTGTGTCATATTATATCAATCTATGCTTGGCAATTGGCTTCGGTCAACTTTGAAGCTTGTCAAAACGAAGAAAGACCAAAATGGACGAACTTGGTTAAGGTGGATTATTCTTGGCCAAAATCTCTCTCTGGTGGTCTCAAACTTCTACACATGGTTTTTTGTGTCATATTACATCAATCTATGCTGGGCAATTGGCTTCGGTCAACTTTGAAGCTTGTTGAAACGAACAAAGACTAAAATGGAGGAACTTTGTTAAGGTGGATGATTCTTGGACCAAATCTCTCTTGGTTGGTCTGAAACTTCTACACATGGTTTCTTCTGTCATATTACATCAAACTATGCTTGACAATGCTTCGGTTAACTTTGAAGCTTGTCGAAACGAAGAAAGACCAAAATGGATGAATTTTGTTAAGGTGGATGATTCTTGGACCAAATCTCTCTTCGTTGGTCTCAAACTTCTACACATGGTTTCTTGTGCCATATTACATCAATCCTTGCTTGACAATTGGCTTCAGTCAACTTTGAAGCTTGTCGAAAAGAAGAAAGACCAAAATGGACGAACTTGGTTAAGGTGGATGATTCTTCGACCAAATCTCTCTCCGTTGGTCTCAAACTTCTACACATGGTTTCTTGTGTCATATTACATCAATCTATGCTTGGCAATTGGTTTCGGTCAACTTTGAAGCATGTCGAAAAGAAGAAAGACCAAAATGGACGACCTTTGTTAAGGTGGATGATTCTTGGACCAAATCTCTCTTCGTTGACCTCAAACTTCTACACATGGTTTCTTGTGCCATATTACATCAATCTTGCTTGACAATTGGCTTCAGTCAACTTTGAAGTTTGTCCAAAAGAAGAAAGACCAAAATGGACGAACTTGGTTAAGGTGGATGATTCTTGGACCAAATCTCTCTCGTTGGTCTCAAACTTCTACACATGGTTTCTTGTGTCATATTACATCAATCTATGCTGGGCAATTAGCTTCGGTCAACTTTGAAGCTTGTCGAAACGAAGAAAGACAAAATGGAGGAACTTTGTTAAGGTGGATGATTCTTGGACCAAATCTCTCTTCGTTGATCTCAAACTTCTACACATGGTTTCTTGTGTCATATTACATCAATCTATGCTTGGCAATTAGCTTCGGTCAACTTTGAAGCTTGTCGAAACGAAGAAAGACCAAAATGGAGGAACTTTGTTAAGGTGGATGATTCTTGGACCAAATCTCTCTTCGTTGGTCTCAAACTTCTACACATGGTTTCTTGTGTCATATTACATCAATCTATGCTTGACAATTGGCTTCGGTCAATTTGAAGCTAGTCGAAACGAAGAAAGACCAAAATGGAGGAACTTGGTTAAGGTGGATGATTTTTGGACCAAATCTCTCTTTGTTGGTCTCCAACTTCTCCACATGGTTTCTTGTGTCATATTACATAATCTATGCTTGACAATTGGCTTCGGTCAACTTTGAAGCTAGTCGAAACGAAGAAATACCAAAATGGATGAACTTTGTTAACGTGGATGATTCTTGGACCAAATCTCTCTTTGTTGGTCTCCAACTTCTCCACATGGTTTCTTGTGTCATATTACATCAATCTATGCTTGACAATTGGCTTCGGTCAACTTTGAAGCTTGTCGAAATGAAGAAAGACCAAAATGGACGAACTTGGTTAAGGTGGATGATTCTTTGACCAAATCTCTCTTCGTTGGTCTCAAACTTCTACACATGGTTTCTTGTGTCATATTACATCAATCTATGCTTGGCAATTGGCTTCGGTTAACTTTGAAGCTTGTCGAAACGAAGAAAGACCAAAATGGAGGAACTTTGTTAAGGTGGATGATTCTTGGACCAAATCTCTCTTGGTTGGTCTCAAACTTCTACACATGGTTTGTTGTGTCATATTACATCAATCTATGCTTGGCAATGCTTCGGTCAACTTTGAAGCTTTTCGAAACGAAGAAAGACCAAAATGGACGAACTTGGCTTAGGTGGATGATTCTTGGACCAAATCTCTCTTGTTGGTCTCAAATTTCTCCACATGGTTTCTTGTGTCATATTACATCAATCTATGCTAGACAATTGGTTTCGGTCAACTTTGAAGCATGTCGAAAAGAAGAAAGACCAAAATGGACGAACTTTGTTAACGTGGATGATTCTTGGACCAAATCTCTCTTCGTTGACCTCAAACTTCTACACATGGTTTCTTGTGTCATATTACATCAATCTATGCTTGGCAATTGGCTTCGGTCAACTTTGAAGCTTGTCAAAACGAAGAAAGACCAAAATGGACGAACTTGGTTAAGGTGGATGATTCTTGGCCAAAATCTCTCTCCGTTGGTCTCAAACTTCTACACATGGTTTTTTGTGTCATATTACATCAATCTATGCTGGGCAATTGGCTTCGGTCAACTTTGAAGCCTGTTGAAACGAACAAAGACCAAAATGGACGAACTTGGTTAAGGTGGATGATTCTTGGACCAAATCTCTCTTGGTTGGTCTGAAACTTCTACACATGGTTTCATCTGTCATATTACATCAATCTATGCTTGACAATGCTTGGGTCAACTTTGAAGCTTGTCAAAACGAAGAAAGACCAAAATGGACGAACTTTGTTAAGGTGGATGATTCTTGGACCAAATCTCTCTTCCTTGATCTCAAACTTCTACACATGGTTTCTTGTGTCATATTACATCAATCTTGCTTGATAATTGGCTTCGGTCAACTTTGAAGCTTGTCAAAACGAAGAAAGACCAAAATGGACGAATGTTGTTAAGGTGGATGATTCTTGGACCAAATCTCTCTTGGTGGGTCTTAAACTTTACACATGGTTTCTTGTGTCATATTACATCAATCTATGCTTGGCAATTGGCTTCGGTCAATTTGAAGCTTGTCGAAATGAAGAAAGACCAAAATGGATGAACTTGGTTAAGGTGGATGAATTTCGGACCAAATCTCTCTTTCTTGGTCTCAAACTTCTACACATGGTTTCTTGTGTCATATTACATCAATCTATGCTTGATAATTGGCTTCGGTCAACTTTGAAGCTTGTCGAAACGAAGAAAGACCAAAATGGACGAACTTAGTTATGGTGGATGATTCTTGGACCAAATCTCTCTTCGTTGGTCTCAAACTTCTCCACATGGTTTCTTGTGTCATATTACATCAATCTATGCTTGACAATTGGCTTCGGTTAACTTTAAAGCTTGTCGAAATGAAGAAAGACCAAAATGGACGAACTTGGTTAAGGTGGATGATTCTTTGCCCAAATCTCTCTCCGTTGGTCTCAAACTTCTACACATGGTTTCTTGTGTCATATTACATCAATCTATGCTTGGCAATTGGCTTCGGTCAACTTTGAAGTTTGTCGAAACGAAGAAAGACTAAAATGGAGGAACTTTGTTAAGGTGGATGATTCTTGGACCAAATCTCTCTTTGTTGTTCTGAAACTTCTACACATGCTTTCTTGTGCCATATTACATCAATCTATGCTTGACAATTGGCTTCGGTCAACTTTGAAGCTTGTCGAAACGAAGAAAGACCAAAATGGACGAACTTAGGTGGATGATTCTTGGACCAAATCTCTCTTCGTTGGTCTCAAACTTCTACACATGGTTTCTTGTGTCATATTACATCAATCCTTGCTTGATAATTGGCTTCGGTCAACTTTGAAGCTTGTCGAAACGAAGAAAGACCAAAATGGACGAATGTTGTTAAGGTGGATGATTCTTGGACCAAATCTCTCTTGGTGGGTCTTAAACTTCTACACATGGTTTCTTGTGTCATATTACATCAATCTATGCTTGACAATTGGCTTCGGTCAATTTGAAGCTAGTCGAAACGAAGAAAGACCAAAATGGAGAACTTGGTTAAGGTGGATGATTTTTGGACCAAATCTCTCTTTGTTGGTCTCAACTTCTCCACATGGTTTCTTGTGTCATATTACATCAATCTATGCTAGACAATTGGCTTCGGTCAACTTTGAAGCTAGTCGAAACGAAGAAAGACCAAAATTGACAAACTTTGTTAACGTGGATGATTCTTGGACCAAATCTCTCTTTGTTGGTCTTCAAACTTCTCCACATGATTTCTTGTGTCATATTACATCAATCTATGCTTGGCAATTGGCTTTGGTTAACTTTGAAGCTTGTCGAAACGAAGAAAGACTAAAAATGGAGGAACTTTGTTAAGGTGGATGATTCTTGGACCAAATCTCTCTTGGTTGGTCTCAAACTTCTACACATGGTTTCTTGTGTCATATTACATCAATCTATGCTTGACAATGCTTCGGTCAATTTTGAAGCTTGTCGAAACGAAGAAAGACCAAAATGGACGAACTTTGTTAAGGTGGATGATTCTTGGACCTAATCTCTCTTCGTTGGTCTTAAACTTCTACACATGGTTTCTTGTGTCATATTACATCAATCTATGCTTGACAATGCTTCGGTCAACTTTGAAGCTTGTCGAAACAAAGAAAGACCAAAATGGACGGACTTTTTTAAGGTGGATGATTCTTGGACCAAATCCCTATTGGGTCAAACTTCTACACATGGTTTCTTGTGCCATATTACATCAATCTATGCTTGACAATTGACTTCGGTCAACTTTGAAGCGAGACGAAACGAAGCAAGACCAAAATGGACGAACTTGGTTAAGGTGGATGATTCTTGGAGCAAATCTCTCTTTGTTGGTCTCAAACTTCTACACATGGTTTCTTGTGCCTTATTACATCAATTCTTGCTTGATAATTGGCTTCGGTCCACTTTGAAGCTTGTCGAAACAAAGAAAAACCAAAATGGACGAACTTGGTTAAGGTGGATGATTCTTGGACCAAATCTCTCTTTGTTGGTCTCAATCTTCTACACATGGTTTCTTGTGCCATATTACATCAATTCTTGCTTGATAATTGGCTTCGGTCCACTTTGAAGCTTGTCGAAACAAAGAATGACTAAAATGGACGAACTTGGTTAAAGTGGATGATTCTTTGACCAAATATCTCTTCGTTGGTCTCAAACTTCTACACATGGTTTCTTGTGCCATATTACATCAATTCTTGCTTGATAATTGGCTTCGGTCCACTTTGAAGCTTGTCGAAACAAAGAAAACCAAAATGGACGAACATTGTTAAGGTGGATGATTTTTGGACCAAATCTCTCTTCGTTGGTCTCAAACTTCTACACATGGTTTCTTGTGTCATATTATATCAATCTATGCTTGGCAATTGGCTTCGGTCAACTTTGAAGCTTGTCGAAACGAAGAAAGACCAAAATGGAGGAAATTTGTTAAGGTGGATGATTATTGGACCTAATCTCTCTTCGTTGGTGTCAAACTTCTACACATGGTTTCTTGTGTCATATTACATCAATCTATGCTTGGCAATTGGCTTCGGTCAACTTTGAAGCTTGTCGAAACGAAGAAAGACTAAAATGGAGGAACTTTGTTAAGGTGGATGATTCTTGGACCAAATCTCTCTTGGTTGGTCTCAAACTTCTACACATGGTTTCCTGTGTCATATTACATCAATCTATGCTTGACAATGCTTCGGTCAACTTTGAAGCTTGTCGAAACGAAGAAAGACCAAAATGGACGAACTTTGTTAAGGTGGATGATTCTTGGACCAAATCTCTCTTCGTTGATCTCAAACTTCTACACATGGTTTCTTGTATTATATTCCATCAATCTATGCTTGGCAATTGGCTTCTGTTAACTTTGAAGCTTGTCGAAACGAAGAAAGACCAAAATGGACGAACTTGGTTAAGGTGGATGATTCTTGGACCAAATCTCTCCTCGTTGGTCTCAAACTTCTACACATGGTTTCTTGTGCCATATTACATCAATCTATGCTTGACAATTGGCTTCGGTCAACTTTGAAGCTTGTAGAAACGAAGAAAGACCAAAATGGACGAACTTGGTTAAGGTGGATGATTCTTGGACCAAATCTCTCTTTGTTGGTCTCAAACTTCTACACATGGTTTCTTGTGCCTTATTACATCAATTCTTGCTTGATAATTGGCTTCGGTCCACTTTGAAGCTTGTCGAAACAAAGAATGACTTAAATGGACGAACTTGGTTTAAGTGGATGATTCTTGGACCAAATATCTCTTCGTTGGTCTCAAACTTCTACACATGGTTTCTTGTGCCATATTACATCAATTCTTGCTTGATAATTGGCTTCGGTCAACTTTGAAGCTTGTAGAAACGAAGAAAGACCAAAATGGACGAATTTGTTAAGGTGGATGATTCTTGGACCAAATCTCTCTTGGTGGGTCTTAAACTTCTACACATGGTTTCTTGTGTCATATTACATCAATCTATGCTTGACAATTGGCTTCGGTCAACTTTGAAGCTAGTCGAAACGAAGAAAGACCAAAATGGAGGAACTTGGTTAAGGTGGATGATTTTTGGACCAAATCTCTCTTTGTTGGTCTTCAACTTCTCCACATGGTTTCTTGTGTCATATTACATCAATCTATGCTAGACAATTGGCTTCGGTCAACTTTGAAGCTAGTCGAAACGAAGAAAGACCAAAATTGACAAACTTTGTTAAGGTGGATGATTCTTGGACCAAATCTCTCTTCGTTGGTCTCAAACTTCTCCACATGGTTTCTTGTGTCATATTACATCAATCTATGCTTGGCAATTGGCTTGGTTAACTTTGAAGCTTGTCGAAACGAAGAAAGACAAAATGGACGAACTTTGTTAAGGTGGATGATTCTTGGACCAAATCTCTCTTCGTTGGTCTCAAACTTCTCCACATGGTTTCTTGTGTCATATTACATCAATCTATGCTTGGCAATTGGCTTTGGTCAACTTTGAAGCTTGTCGAAACGAAGAAAGACAAAATGGAGGAACTTTGTTAAGGTGGATGATTCTTGGACCAAATCTCTCTTCGTTGGTGTCAAACTTCTACACATGGTTTCTTGTGTCATATTACATCAATCTATGCTTGACAATGCTTCGGTCAACTTTGAAGCTTGTCGAAACAAAGAAAGACCAAAATGGACGGACTTTTTTAAGGTGGATGATTCTTGGACCAAATCTCTATTGGGTCAAACTTCTACACATGGTTTCTTGTGTCATATTACATCAATCTATGCTTGACAATTGCTTCGGTCAACTTTGAAGCGAGTCGAAACGAAGAAAGACCAAAATGGACGAACTTTGTTAACGTGGATGATTCTTGGACCAAATCTCTCTTCGTTGGTCTCAAACTTCTCCACATGGTTTCTTGTGTCATATTACATCAATCTATGCTTGGCAATTGGCTTTGGTCAACTTTGAAGCTTGTCGAAACGAAGAAAGACCAAAATGGAGGAACTTTGTTAAGGTGGATGATTCTTGGACAAAATCTCTCTTGGTTGGTCTCAAACTTCTACACATGGTTTCTTCTGTCATATTACATCAATCTATGCTTGACAATGCTTCGGTCAACTTTGAAGCTTGTCGAAACGAAGAAAGACCAAAATGGACGAACTTTGTTAAGGTGGATGATTATTGGACCAAATCTCTCTTCGTTGGTGTTAAACTTCTACACATGGTTTCTTGTGTCATATTACATCAATCTATGCTTGACAATGCTTCGGTCAACTTTGAAGCTTGTCGAAACAAAGAAAGACCAAAATGGACGACTTTTTTAAGGTGGATGATTCTTGGAGCAAATCTCTATTGGGTCAAACTTCTACACATGGTTTCTTGTGCCATATTACATCAATCTATGCTTGACAATTGACTTCGGTCAACTTTGAAGCGAGTCGAAACGAAGAAAGACCAAAATGGACGAACTTGGTTAAGGTGGATGATTCTTGGACCAAATCTCTCTTTGTTGGTCTCAAACTTCTACACATGGTTTCTTGTGCCATATTACATCAATTCTTGCTTGATAATTTGCTTCGGTCACTTTGAAGCTTGTCGAAACAAAGAAAAACCAAAATGGACGAACTTGGTTAAGGTGGATGATTCTTGGACCAAATCTCTCTTTGTTGGTCTCAAACTTCTACACATGGTTTCTTGTGCCTTATTACATTAATTCTTGCTTGATAATTGGCTTTTGGTCCACTTTGAAGCTTGTCGAAACAAAGAAAGACTAAAATGGATGTACTTGGTTAAAGTGGATGATTCTTGGACCAAATATCTCTTCGTTGGTCTCAAACTTCTACACATGGTTTCTTGTGCCATATTACATCAATTCTTGCTTGATATTGGCTTCGGTCCACTTTGAAGCTTGTCGAAACAAAGAAAAACCAAAATGGACGAACATTGTTATGGTGGATGATTCTTGGACCAAATCTCTCTTCGTTGGTCTCAAACTTCTACACATGGTTTCTTGTGTCATATTATATCAATCTATGCTTGGCAATTGGCTTCGGTCAACTTTGAAGCTTGTCGAAACAAGAAGAAAGACCAAAATGGAGGAATTTGTTAAGGTGGATGATTATTGGACCAAATCTTTCTTCGTTGGTGTCAAACTTCTACATATGGTTTCTATTGTCATATTACATCAATCTATGCTGACAATGCTTCGGTCAACTTTTCAGCTTGTCGAAACAAAGAAAGACCAAAAAGGACGAACCTTGTTAAGGTGGATGATTCTTGGACCAAATCTCTCTTCGTTGGTCTCAAACTTCTACACATTGTTTCCTCTGTCATATTACATCAATCTATGCTTGACAATGCTTCGGTCAACTTTGAAGCTTGTCGAAACGAAGAAAGACCAAAATGGACGAACTTTGTTAAGGTGGATGATTCTTGGACCAAATCTCTCTTCGTTGATCTCAAACTTCTACACATGGTGTCTTATATCATATTCCATCAATCTATGCTTGGCAATTGGCTTCTGTTAACTTTGAAGCTTGTCGAAACGAAGAAAGACCAAAATGGACGAACTTGGTTAAGGTGGATGATTCTTGGACCAAATCTCTCCTCGTTGGTCTCAAACTTCTACACATGGTTTCTTGTGCCATATTACATCAATCTATGCTTGACAATTGGCTTCGGTCAACTTTGAAACTTGTCGAAACGAAGAAAGACCAAAATGGACGAACTTGGTTAAGGTGGATGATTCTTGGACCAAATCTCTCTTTGTTGGTCTCAAACTTCTACACATGGTTTCTTGTGCCATATTACATCAATTCTTGCTTGATAATTGGCTTCGGTCAACTTTGAAGCTTGTCGAAACAAAGAATGACCAAAATGGACGAACTTGGTTAAAGTGGATGATTCTTGGACCAAATATCTCTTCGTTGGTCTCAAACTTCTACACATGGTTTCTTGTGCCATATTACATCAACTCTTGCTTGACAATTGGCTTCGGTCAACTTTGAAGCTTGTCGAAAAGAAGAAAGACCAAAATGGACGAATGTTGTTAAGGTGGATGATTCTTAGACCAAATCTGTCTTGGTGGGTCTTAAACTTCTACACATGGTTTCTTGTGTCATATTACATCAATATATGCTTGACAATTGGCTTCGGTCAATTTGAAGATAGTCGAAACGAAGAAAGACCAAAATGGAGGAACTTGGTTAAGGTGGATGATTTTTGGACCAAATCTCTCTTTATTGGTCTCAAACTTCTCCACATGGTTTCTTGTGTCATATTACATCAATCTATGCTAGACAATTGGCTTCGGTCAACTTTGAAGCTAGTCGAAACGAAGAAATACCAAAATTGACAAACTTTGTTAACGTGGATGATTCTTGGACCAAATCTCTCTTTGTTGGTCTTCAACTTCTCCACATGGTTTCTTGTGTCATATTACATCAATAATGCTAGACAATTGGCTTCGGTCAACTTTGAAGCTAGTCGAAACGAAGAAAGACCAAAATGGAAAACTTTGTTAAGGTGGATGATTCTTGGACCAAATCTCTCTTCGTTGGTCTCAAACTTCTCCACATGGTTTCTTGTGTCATATTACATCAATCTATGCTTGACAATTGGCTTCGGTCAACTTTGAAGCTTGTCGAAACGAAGCAAGACGAAAATGGACGAACTTGGTTAAGGTGGATGATTCTTGGACCAAATCTCTCTTTGTTGGTCTCAAACTTCTACACATGGTTTCTTGTGCCTTATTACATCAATTCTTGCTTGACAATTGGCTTCGGTCAACTTTGAAGCTTGTCGAAACAAAGAAAAACCAAAATGGACGAACTTGGTTAAGGTGGATGATTCTTGGACCAAATCTCTCTTTGTTGGTCTCAAACTTCTACACATGGTTTCTTGTGCCTTATTACATCAATTCTTGCTTGATAATTGGCTTCGGTCCACTTTGAAGCTTGTCGAAACAAAGAAAGACAAATGGACGAACTTGGTTAAAGTGGATGATTCTTGGACCAAATCTCTCTTCGTTGGTCTCAAACTTCTACACATGGTTTCTTTTGTGCATATTACATCAATCTATGCTTGACAATTGGCTTTGGTCAACTTTGAAGCTTGTCGAAACGAAGAAAGACCAAAATGGACGAACTTTGTTAAGGTGGATGATTTCTTGGACCAAATCTCTCTTGGTTGGTCTCAAACTTCTACACATGGTTTCTTGTGTCATATTACATCAATCTATGCTTGACAATGGCTTCGGTCAACTTTGAAGCTTGTCGAAACGAAGAAAGACCAAAATGGACGAACTTTGTTAAGGTGGATGATTCTTGGACCAAATCTCTCTTCGTTGATCTCAAACTTCTACACATGGTTTCTTGTCTCATATTACATCAATCTATGCTTG
Source organism: Bauhinia variegata (assembly GCA_022379115.2). Taxonomy (NCBI): domain Eukaryota; kingdom Viridiplantae; phylum Streptophyta; class Magnoliopsida; order Fabales; family Fabaceae; genus Bauhinia; species Bauhinia variegata. The sequence continues at coordinate 11,899,480 of CM039430.1, forward strand.
GCAATTGGCTTCGTTCAACTTTGAAGCTTGTCGAAATAAGAAGAAAGACCAAAATGGACGAACTTGGTTAAGTGGATGATTCTTGGACCAAATCTCTCTTCGTTGGTCTCAAACTTCTACACATGGTTTCTTGTGCATATTACATCAATCTATGCTTGACAATTGGCTTCGGTCAACTTTGAAGCTTGTAGAAACGAAGAAAGACCAAAATGGACGAACTTTGTTAAGGTGGATGATTCTTGGACCAAATCTCTCTTTGTTGGTCTCAAACTTCTACACATGGTTTCTTGTGCCATATTACATCAATTTATGCTTGACAATTGGCTTCGGTCTACTTTGAAGCTTGTCGAAACAAGAAAGACAAAATGGACGAACTTGGTTAAGGTGGATGATTCTTGGACCAAATCTCTCTTCGTTGGTCTCAAACTTCTACACATGGTTTCTTGTGCATATTACATCAATTCTTGCTTGCAATTGGCTTCGGTCAACTTTGAAGCTTGTCGAAACAAAGAAAGACCAAAATGGACGAACTTGGTTAAAGTGGATGATTCTTGGACCAAATATCTCTTCGTTGGTCTCAAACTTCTACACATGGTTTCTTGTGCCATATTACATCAATCTTGCTTGACAATTGGCTTCGGTCAACTTTGAAGCTTGTCGAAACAAAGAAAGACCAAAATGGACGAACTTGGTTAAGGTGGATGATTCTTGGACCAAATATCTCTTCGTTGGTCTCAAACTTCTACACATGGTTTCTTGTGTCATATTACATCAATCTTGCTTGATAATTGGCTTCGGTCAACTTTGAAGCTTGTCGAAACAAAGAAAAACCAAAATGGACGAACATTGTTAAGGGGATGATTCTTGGACCAAATCTCTCTTCGTTGGTCTCAAACTTCTACACATGGTTTCTTGTGTCATATTACATCAATCTATGCTTGGCAATTGGCTTCGGTCAACTTTGAAGCTTGTCGAAACGAAGAAAGACCAAAATGGACGAAATTTGTTAAGGTGGATGATTCTTGGACCAATCTCTCTTCGTTGGTCTCAAACTTCTACACATGGTTTCTTTGTCATATTACATCAATCTATGCTTGACAATGCTTCGGTCAACTTTGAAGCTTGTCGAAACAAAGAAAGACCAAAATGGACGAACTTGTTAAGGTGGATGATTCTTGGACCAAATCTCTCTTCGTTGGTCTCAAACTTCTACACATGGTTTCTTGTGTCATATTACATCAATCTATGCTTGACAATTGGCTTCGGTCAACTTTGAAGCTTGTCGAAACAAAAAGACCAAAATGGAGAACTTCGTTAAGGTGGATGATTCTTGGACCAAATCTCTCTTCGTTGGTCTCAAACTTCTACACATGGTTTCTTTGTCATATTACATCAATCTATGCTTGACAATGCTTCGGTCAACTTTGAAGCTTGTCGAAACAAGAAAGACCAAAATGGACGAACTTTGTTAAGGTGGATGATTCTTGGACCAAATCTCTCTTGTTGGTCTCAAACTTCTACACATGGTTTCTTGTATCATATTACATCAATCTATGCTTGGCAATTGGTTCGGTCAACTTTGAAGCTTGTCGAAACGAAGAAAGACCAAAATGGACGAACTTGGTTAAGGTGGATGATTCTTGGACCAAATCTCTCTTCGTTGGTCTCAAACTTCTACACATGGTTTCTTGTGTCATATTTACATCAATCTATGCTTGACAATTGGCTTCGGTCAACTTTGAAGCTTGTCGAAACGAAGAAAGACCAAAATGGACGAACTTGGTTAAGGTGGATGATTCTAGGACCAAATCTCTCTTCGTTGGTCTCAAACTTCAACACATGGTTTCTTGTTTCCTATTACATCAATCTATGCTTGACAATGCTTCGGTCAACTTTGAAGCTTGTCGAAATGAAGAAAAACCAAAATGGACAAACTTGGTTAAGGTGGATGATTCTTGGACCTAATCTCTCTTCGTTAGTCAAACTTCTACACATGGTTTTTGTGTCATATTATATCAATCTTTGTTGGCAATTGGCTTCGGTCAACTTTGAAGCTTGTTGAAACGAAAAAAGACCAAAATGGAGGACCTTGGTTAAGGTGGATGATTCTTGGACCAAATCTCTCTTGGTTGGTCTCAAACTTCTGCACATGGTTTCTTACGTCATATTACATCAATTCTATTTGACAATGCTTCGATCAACTTTGAAGCTTGTCGAAACAAGAAAGACCAAAATGGACGAACTTGGTTAAGGTGGTGGATTTTCTTGGACCAAATCTCTCTTCGTTGGTGTCAAAACTTCTACACATGGTTTCTTGTGTCATATTACATCAATCTATACTTGACAATGCTTCGGTCAACTTTGAAGCTTGTCGAAACGAAGAAAGACCAAAATGGACAAACTTGGTTAAGGTGGATGATTTTGGACCAAATCTCTCTTCGTTGGTGTCAAACTTCTACACATGGTTTCTTGTGTCATATTACATCAATCTATGCTTGACAATGCTTTGGTCAACTTTGAAGCTTGTCGAAATGAAGAAAAGCCAAAATGGACGAACTTGGTTAAGGTGGATGATTCTTGGACCTACTCTCTCTTCGTTAGTCTCAACTTCTACACATGGTTTCTTGTGTCATATTATATCAATCTTTGTTTATCAATTAGCTTCGGTCAACTTTGAAGCTTGTCGAAACGAAAAAAGACCAAAATGGAGGAACTTGGTTAAGGTGGATGATTCTTGGACCAAATCTCTCTTGGTT